>PVLD010028821.1:0-18871 GCA_004027595.1 Dinomys branickii | reverse complement strand
TGACTAAATTTACATGTCTGTATATGGGTCCATACATCTACAATTCGAAGATATCAATGGATAAAGCAACAACTACTGTTGAGACCATATCACCTTGTCTATAGATTAGTTGTGATTGTACTATTTTCTATGATAATGGGTATCTGTTTGTCAATATGTTTTTGTACTTTTATGTTTCTAAAATAAAAAAAAAAAAGAACACCAGCTTTAAAAAAAAAAGAACACCAGCTAGTAAAGTAATCCAAAGAATAGAAGAAAGCAATTGCAAATTATATATCTGATAAGGGACTTTCATCTACAGTGTAATGTATAAGTAACTCTTAAAAGTCAATGAAAATTTTCTAAATAAAAAATATTTTACCAATTATGTCTCCAATGAAGATACAGAGATGTGTAACAAACATGTATAAAACTGTTCATTTTTAGCAATGAGATCAGAGAAGATGAAGGGATCATGAAGGGGCTATAGCCAGACGGGCTGTTGGGAGAGTGGGGCCCACTTAGCGCAAGGAAGTCACTGAGGGTGTGCGTCTGAAGGCTGCATCTTGTCTTCAGCCTGTTTCTCTTGTTCTCTGTTTCTGCTTCGGGCCCCCATGAGGTTAACAACTTTGTTCCACCATGTCCTACTGTCATCAGGATCTGATGCCTCACCACAGCCCAGGAACTCTGAATGCAACCAACCATGGACTAAAACCATAAGCCCGCAAAACTCTTCTTCCTTTATTCATTTCAGGTATTTCATCACAGCAACAGAAAACTGACTAACAAAGGGAAGAAGAGGAGCAATTGGGAAATTCATGTATCACTGGTGAGAAGGTGAATGGATATAGCTGTTTTGGGAAACTGTACGGTAACTCCTCCAAATGCTAAGCATAAGGGCTCCAATGTAGAAGTCGTCATATGACAAGACACATGTTTACCCATATTTAGAGTAGCACAATAGCTTGGAAATGGCCCATTGACCATCAATAGATGAATGGATGAAGAAAATGTACCTACTAGCTGGTGTTCTTAAAGTACAAATGCTTTTAATTTTTACAAAAGTCCTATTCATTTATTTTTTCTTTGTTTGTTTACGTTTGCAGGGCCATGTCTAAAAGCATTTGTTACCTCAAAGTCATAAAGATTTACTCATTTTTCCATAACAATATAATAGCTTTTGCTTTTACATTTAGCTTTGTTTCCCACTTGAAATTAAGTTTTATATATGGTACGATACAGGTTTCCATTTTTCTGCCTGTATACACAATGGAGTACTACATTGCCATGAAGAAATACAAACTTGAGGCATTCCTGGGTAGATGGATGAAATTTGAGGCTAAACATTAAGTGAAATAAGTCTGACACACAAGCTTAAATATTATATGGTTTCTCTTATATAATTTCATACACAAACACACACACACACACACACATATATATATATATGTATAGAAAGAGGGACAGAGGGAGAAAGAACACAGATAAATAGGATGGGGGATCTTTTTCAAGTGGACGGGAGAACAAGAGATGCAGGGAGGGGGAAGGGGAAAGGCAAGGAAAGGAGAGGGGAAGAATCAAAAGCAAAAGAATGATGAAAACAGAGGTCTTGGCAGTGGGAAGGGGCCAAGTTGGAAGAAGCAAGGCAGGAGGGGAGGGACACTAAATTTAAAAAGAATTAAAATGTATTGTGTACGTACACCAACTCCCCCGATAAGTGTCCTCATTATGTATTTCAAACATTTACTAGTAAAATATTAAAGAGTTACAACACGACCCAACAGTTCAATTCATAGATCTACGCCTAAAAGACATAGAAACAGTGTTCACACAAAAAGTTGTTCATGAATATTCATAGTAGCATTATTCACAGTTACCCCAAAGTGAAGCAACCGAAATGTTCAGCTGATGAATAGGTAACCAAAGAGTGGTGTGTCTTCTTTCACCACACAAAGGTAGTGCTGACGCAGTTTGCAACAGTGATGAATCTTGAAAACATTATGTGAAATGATAGAACCAGACAGAAAAGGCCAGAGCATATATCACTCAATATACAAAACAACCAGAATTGGCAAATCCAAAGAGGCACAAGAAATTAATGGGCCTATGGGACTAACAAGAGTCAGAAGTTTAGAGTGTGATGGCTTTTTTTAAATGGGGGAGAAAAACATGGGAAACATGCCCTGGAGCTCAAAAGGGCCAAGGGCTTCACGGCTTTATGGTTTCACATCACTCATCTCTGTGAATTATATTTCAGTTAAAAATGTGAAGTTGAAGGAGGAGGGAGAGAATAAGGGGTAGAAAAGAAATAAAAGGGAGGGATGGAGCTAAAGGATAGGGGAGGAGAAAGGGGGACAAAGGGGAGGAAGAAGAGGGAGAGAAGGAAGGGGAGCAGCAAGGGAGTAATGTGTGCTGGATAATGACGTCCAAGAACGCAGAGGAGTGACCAGGAGGTCACGTGACCACTTTGGCAGCACAGGTTAGGATCACGCATACACCAGATTTCCCAGCCATCACCAGATTGTAAGCATCCCCAACAGCCGTGGCATCATTACTAACATACTTAACGCTGGCTCCTGGTTTAGAAAGATACGTTTGGTCACTTGCCCAAGACGTGGCGATGTGTGCCAGACAGGCTTTATCTAAATTACAATGCAAATCTAGAAGGGATTCCATCAAAGGTTATAGTTATAATAAAATAATGACTAATTTTGGGGTAATACAAAATAAATCTTTATTTGGCTGCAGTGACCTTTCTTCTGAACTTCTTCAACCTTGAATTTCATCTCTTTGTCACCTTTATTGCACCCCACTTATCTTGTATACTGTTATTCTTGCATCTGGATTATCTTACTGATAGATTAAAAACCCTTCAGGGCAAAATCATCTCTGAAGCCCTGATGCCTGGCACAGAGCCAGGCTGCAACATCCTGGGCTTAACTAATGTTGGCGAACAAACCAAAGAATCTACGACCTCATTTGGAACTAAACAAAGCACATATACAAAGAATTTTTACAAAAATAATGTGAGGATGTGCTTATATAAACAGCAGAGGACTTTATAGCCTATGTTCATTCTGACCTTCCTCAAATCGGGCTCATTTTCCCCAGGGACACAGCTTTCAAACCCACCCTCTGCTGGAATAGGCTGATGCTTGTGTGTTTCAATAGCCATTGCATGAGGTACAGCTGAACACTGATCCCTTTACAACACTTGGTAGGTTTGGGAAATCGTACAAAACACTGGCTGAGTTTAACATTTTAACTATTTGGAAGCAGTTGCCTTCCTCTATAGATGTTCTTTGAAATACAGATGAACCCGGAATTCAGAATGCAGATCAGTAATTTCCTTTCTGGATCTCCTGTGGCCACTTCAAGAGCACCCCTTCTGAGGCCACTGTGCACCCCAGTACCAGAGCTCTTCCTGGCTTTGGCAGAGCAGCACTTTCAAGGGAGTCCTGTAGGGAGTGAGTTGTTCAATGGGGAAGTAAAGCTTTGTACAGGATTTAAAGAGCCCCAGAGATCTGTGAAGGGCTTCTGCTCCTAATGCCTTCATAGACTTTGGTACTATTTCCTTCTCATACCATGGCAGACAGAAAATACTTGCAGAAATTTTCTTTCAATATGAAAATTAGATTTATATTTGATTTTAGAGAGGAGAATTTAGAAGTCTGGGGAAGAATTAAATGCACACCCAGTATATTTTTGAAAACTTTAGAAATCTAATGTATATTAGGTTCTGGAAGGAATTATGCCTTTGGCTTGCTCATAATATATCACATTTGATATTTTTCTTTAATTACAATAATAAATGCCAATCACTGCCAGCTTTACAAAATAGCTCTGTAATCTACCTTCATCTGATTATGGTGATTATGAACTTCATTTTATAGCAGAAACTGAGGCTAAGAGAGGGGTGGTCTCAGTATATAGCATTGATCTCAGTACGAGCCAACCTTACCCAGGTAACAGCAGAACAGAGAAATGACAGTCAGTCATTAGAATTGGGATTTTTATCTTATCGAGGACCTCACCTTATCCCATTTATATCAGCCATATGAATACCATACCCTGGAGGAAGTAAAACGTATCCACTGGAGGGTGTACTTTCCAAAATTAATACTGATGGAGAAAAAGGCCTCCCAATACAGGTAGGGCCCATATTATGGATCTGTTGTCTCTTGGGTTCCGAATCACATGCTCTTTCTCATGCCAAAGCAGATGCTACCCTTCTCCTGGAGTGAATTTACAGATAATAGGAACCCCAGCTCTTGGGTCTGACATTCAGGCAAACATTCTACCAAGGCAAAAGCTCACTGCTTTACATGCTGGCATAAAATGGAAAGGGCTATTACACTGCCGTATGCAAACAACTTGCCAAAACAGTGTAGTGTTTCAAAAGCCATGAACTGAATGGAGACAAGATCTCAGTACAAGCAGTGGGAGCAGGGTAAATTTATGAAGCAGAAAGTATGGGCTGAGGAAGAGATCAGCCCAGTGACAGTTTACTGGCCTTGCCGTTCTCTTAAGAGGCACTAATAGTAGTGGACTGGTGCAATGGAAGTAAACCCAGCTTCATTTAAAGCACTAGCATGAAATTGGTTGCAATAAAATTATGCATTAAGTGTGCATTACGTTTAATAAGACTGGATTGTGCTTCCCATGTTTACTCTGTGACTATTGAGGCTGATCCAATTTTCTAAAGTTCTCCAATTGGTTCACGATCGAGTTTCTGGCCAGAAGGTCAGATTTCCCTTGCTGTTATTATATGTCTCTATTACTTGACTATGGCATTTACACTTTATATTCATTACTTTTTTTTTCTATCTCCTGAACCTTCTCCATTCCTAAAATGTTCCCTGTAGATGGCCCGTTTGACACAAATTAGAACAACCTTGATAGCTGTCAACTGGAGACTATCTGAGAACAAAAGGACATTATTGCAAACCAGCACTGGAGGTAATTTCATGTGCTTTCTTTGAAGGCTTCTTAATAGCCTTTGAGAAATAATATAATTCAGATCTGCAACCAGGAGACAAAGAGTGGATGTTGGACAGCCTGGGAAATGTCACTGGTCTCTCTGTCCTGGGGTTCAAAGTATTATCATTGGAAAATAGAGATATCTAGTTTTCATTTCTCTCATGCATATATTCATTAATTCATCTAATTAGCCAACACTCATTGGGAACCTACTATGTGCTGGACACTGTGAATGTGCTCATGATACTCCACAAATGACATGGTCCTGCTATGATTTTATAGTATAATGAGGATGAGAAGTAGGGGTATTAGCACAAGGACATAATTTTATTTTTTTAAATTTTATTTTAAAGACAAAAGAATGGAGACATATGAACCAGAATAAGCCATAAACAATACCAAAAATACAAAATTATACAGAATATAGTAGGGAATTAGCACTTGATTGTTGTATTACATAATGTTATCTTCACATTAGTTAACACACAAACATTAAAGGAGATACCAAATTATAGAGAAGATAGTAGGGAATTAGCACTGGATGCCGCATAATTCAAAGTTATCTTCACTTCTGTTAATACAAAAATGATTGAGGAAATACAAAATTATAGAGAACATAGAAGGGAATTAGCTCTGGATGCTGTCCTGCATAATGTTACCTTCACATTTGTAACTCAGTTACACAGATGATGGCCCATTTGATCATTCAATTTTCTCCTCCCTCATCTCCGTTGCCCTACCACTCAATAAGTCATCTTCCCTGTGATAATAACTGTATACAAGGACATAATTTTAACACAGAGAAATAAAAGAAATGAATAACTGAGGAAGAATGATTAGTATTTCTAGTAGACAATAGAGAAGCATTGCAGAAAAAGCAAAACAGCTTTGTTGGAAGAAAATAAAGAAAAAATAAAAGACATTCCAGGCACACAGAATGACATATGCAAGACATGGAAGTGTGAAAGAGTGTGCTATATTTAGAAAATCACAAGTAGATTAATGGGTCCATACATGGTAGGAGGGCTGGGCTAGGATGTGAAATAGCAGGAAATAAGGCCAGAGTTTGAGAAAAGCTGAACACAAATTCATCAGAGATTTAAATATTATTCCATAGTCGTGGAGAATACATCAAAGATTCTTCCTGAGAAATTTGATTTTTACTTCTATAGATAATATTACATTGGCTAAAGTTAGCAAATTATCATAATTCTTAGCAACCTCAGAATACATTTTTTCGTACTGGGAACTTTCACCCTTACCCTTCAAGAAGCAACCTATGACTCCTCTTTTGCATATCTAAACTCCCAGTTCTACTATTCCCATGCCCTGGAACCATTCTCTTTTTTCTTTTTGGTACTGGGAATCGAACTCAGGACCTTGCTCTTGCCAGGCAGGTGCTTGTGCCACTGAGCTATATTCCCAGCCCCTCTGGAGTCATTCTTAAATAAATTAGTGATTGTGTGGTCATGAGAACACAAGCACTGTGATACCATGACAGTTGATCTGATAATCAAGATGGCCATTAAGTAACCGCAGAATGGTAGCTTATACAGTATGGACAAAGAGATGATTCACACACATGGTGGGACAGAATAAGATGGCACAAAATTTATCAAATATTCTACTCAGGATTTATAATTTATGAATTATTTATTTCTGGAGTTTTCCATTTAGCATGTTTGTACTACAGCCAACCACAGGTAACTGAATCTATGAAATGTGAAACCACATAAGGGGTACCATTATATAGCATAAATATTATAACTACTTGTATAGATATAAAATCACTGTACCCTCCTTATAACAGGTTTGACAATAATCTCCTATAACCTTTTCATCAATTTTTGTGTTTGTGGTACCAGGGATTGAACTCAAGACCTTGCACTTGCCAAGAGGGCGCTTATTTCACTGAGCTATATCCTCAGACCTCCTATAACCTTTTACAGTTATTACAGAGTTCCACCATAATGAATTAGTGTATATCGAGTTCAACCACAATGAATTAATGTGTATAATTTCTCCCACTGTAGGCAAATATAAAATAGGAAATATATATATGAGTATGTATGAGTACACATGCCTGCTACACTTTTCAGACATAAAATATAAAAGATTATATAGTTCTGATTTGCATGAAATAGATAAGTTAACTGCCACATTCATATTAAGTTCATATGTGGGAATATTTTCAGACCTTATCACACAGAAGTAGAGCTCTAACAGAAAGTATCAGTCTCACTAGATAAAGAAAACATAAGTCAAAAATTCAGGGCTGCTGTGATAGAATTAACAAGGCAGGGTTCTAGAAATAAATAGGGCTGTTTGATAAGGAATTCCAAAATTTTGCATTGCTTTAGTCTTTGGGGAGATATTAAACTGTGTGTGAAAAGGACAGGACTCTACAAGTCTAGCCGAAAACAGCTACATGCAAGCTGCAAGCTGATGAAAGGCTGCAGAGGTCAAACAGTGCTGACAGATACTGAATTCTGAGCCAGCCTCTGCAGATTGTCTTCAGTGAGCCCCTCTAGCGTGAGTTTAGAACTTCAAAAGTGGCATATTTCTATCATACGGTGGGGTTTCTACCATAACCATAGGATAAGAACTATTTTTAAGCCCATCTCAATCAAAACCAACCCTTCAAAGGACCAAACTAATAGTAAACAGAAAAAGAAAATAAATGATCCATATATACTGTTTCATAGATCAAGGCTTTAAAATAAAGCTGTTACAAATGTGTTCAAAGCTGTAGAATACAAGAATATAATACACAGACGGAGAACTTCAGTTCAGCAAGAGAAAGGTTTTTTTTAAGCCACTAAAGAAAAATTGTAGAACTGAAGAATAAAATATCTTCAATTAAAATTTACTTGAAAAATTTCCTGAATGGTCACACTGAACACCACAGATGGAAAGATCAGTGAGTTTGAAGACAGAACGTTGAAAATATTCCAACTAAAGAACTGAAAGTGAAAAACACTAGGAAAAAGGCTTCTCTGCGACCTGTGTAAAAATATGATGTAGTCAATTGTAAGTGAAACTGGAGTCCTGGAAGGATCTAGGAGAGAAAAGAAAGAAAACTAAATTTAAAAAATGGCCAAAATTTTTCAAAAACATATAAAAATAAAAACACACAGGCTAAAGAGACTCAGTAATGAACATCTAGCAAAATATACAGATAAGAAACATACATAGGCATAAAATTGTCAAACTTTAAAAAATTTTTAAAAACTCTTAAAAGCAATCAACATACAAGGTGACGATAATAAGGTTCACTGCAGGTGCTGGGGATATAGCTCAGTGGCACAGCGCCTGCCTGGGTAGCATGAGGTCAGGAGTTCGTACCAACCAACAAACAAAAGATTCACTGCAGACTTCATATGTAAATACTACAGATAGTGAAGAAAAGAAACACATCTTTAAACTGCTAAAAGCAAAAAAAAAAAAAACAACAACAAAACTGTCTGATCTAGAAATATACACCCGTAGAAGGTATCTTTCACAAAGGAAGAGAAACACATCCCTAGATAAGTGAGATCCAGGAGAACCTGCTGTCAGGGAATGTGTACTACAAGAAACACAAAGTGCTTCCAGCTAAAGGAAAATTACTCCAAACTGAAATTCAAACCTGCAAGAAGAAAAGCAGAGCCTACAAATGGTAAATATGTTGCTAAGTAAATAAGTCCAATTCTTTCCTACTTTCTTTAAAAGACCGTTTACCTGTGCCTGCTTAGCAAATGCCTATAATCCTAGCATTTGAAAGGCTGAGGCAGGAGGATTGCTGTGAGTTTGATGTTGCCTGGCTTATGCAATGCATTCATCCTGAACTAGGAAGCAAGACTCTATCGCAAAAAAGAAAGACTACGTAAAGCAAAAATTATAACATATTTTAGGCTTTAAAACTCATGTAGATGTGAAAGATTTGATAAAAATAACAGAGATGGAAAAGTAAACAAAATTATTTTGCAAATTTCTGTGAAATGGTACAAAAAATACAAAATAAATATAAATGAAAACTAATGCATCACAATAGAATTCTTAAAAATTGATTTAAGCAAAAACGTCAGGAATGGAAAAATAATAACAAAAACAACTAGCAAGATACTAGACTTAACAGCAACCATATCAGTAATCATATTAAATGTAAATACACTAAATACACTCAATTTTAAACCAAGATATTATTAGACTATACTATAAAGCCTGACCACATTATGTGATATCTATTAGATTTTAAATATAAAAATGTGAATTATGGAAAGTGAAGGAACAGGGAAGGATAAACTCTAAGAACACCAACTAAAAGCAATTTGGAATATCTGCATTAATAGCATAGAAAGTAGACTCCATGACAAGAAGTATTACTGGAGATGAAGATAAACTTAATAATAATTTTAAGTCAGTTAATCCAGAATGAAGTATTAAATAATAATGTACATAATAGATTTATAGTACAGGAAAAAGCTAAATAACTAAATGGAAAATAAATACAAAATTATAAAAGATTTTTACACCCTTCTCTCAGTATTTCATTCAAGTAGACAAAAGAATTAGTAAGAACCTAAGGTATACAAGCCCAAAAAACTAACAAATCCTATATTTTAAACACTTCAACCAGCCTCTGCACAATATATATTTAAAGTAAAAACTGAAACATTCACCAAATATACTATATAGTGAAGTATGCAAATAATGAACTCACCAAGAAAGAAATTAGGAAAACAATACCATTCACAATAGTACCAAGAAAAATTAAACACTCAAGAATTAACCTAACCAAATAAGTGAAAGAACTCTACAGTGTACTCTGGAAAAGGGCACCAGAAAATAGAAAGATATCTTCTGTTCCTGGATAGGCAGCACCAATATAGTCAAAATGACAATATCTCCAAAACTGATACAGACATTTAACATCAACCCAACCAAAATTATCAGTGGCATTCCCTGCAGAACTAGAGAAAACAACCTTAGAATTCATATGGAACCATGAGAGACAGTATAGGAAGAGCAATCAAGGACAAGAGCAAAGCAGGACGGAGGCATCACAATCCCAGATTTCAAGTTATATTACAAAGCTGCAGTGATACAAACAGCATGATAGTGACACAGAAACAGACATGAGATTCAGTGGAATTGACTAGAGGATGCAAAAACTACCACAAGCACATTCAGCTATCTTATTTTTTTGGCAAAGGGTCCAAAAACATGTACTGAAGAAAATATAGCCTCTCTAGCAAATGGTGCTGGGAAAATTGGATATACACAGGCAGACAATTGAGCCTAGACCCATATCAATTACATGTAATAAACTAAAATCAAAATGGATCAAAGATATAAATACTGAAACAAACACCTAATCTGTTGGAAGACAAGATAGGTAAAACTCTTGAAAACAAAGTATAGGCAAGAGCTCTCTGGACAAAACTCAAACACACAGGAAACAGCATCTAGAACAAACAAATGAGATTACATCAAAGTAAAAAGTTTTTGCACAGCAGAGCAAACAACCAACAGAGTTAAGAGAACATTTAGAATAGGTACAAAAATTAACAGCTACTTCTCAGGAAACTAGATATAGAATATACCAAGAACTCAGAAAAATTAGACCCCTCCAAATAAAAGATTCAATCAAGAAATGGGTAAGTGAAATAAATGAATAGACACAAAGCATAAAAAGAGGTACAAATGGCCAACAAACACAAGGAAAATGTTTAGCATCTCCGGCTATTAGAAAAATGCAAATTAAAACTACACTGAGATTCCATCTTACTCCAGAAAGAATGACTGTCCTCAAGAAATCAATAACAAATGCTAGAGAGGCTGCAGTGGGAATGTAAACTAGTACAACTGTTGGTGGAATGTAAACTAGGATAGGCCCTATGTAAACCAGTATGGAGTTTCCTCAGAAACCCAGAAATTCTATTCAACTCAGTTATTTCCCTTCTTTGTATCTTCCCAAAGACTTAAAGACATCGTATTATAATGTTACATGTATAGTCATAGTTATAGCAGCACAATTTATAGTAGTTAAATCTTGAAAGAGATCTATACATCAACAGGTGAGTGGATAAGGAAAGTGTGATATTTATAGACAAGAACACTACACTGTCATAAGGGATCAACTTTGCTCACTTGTAGAAAAGGGATGCACCTTGAGATATAATATTAAGTGACATCATCTTGTGTCAAAAGCTTAAATATCCTATGGTTTCTCCTATATGAGAAACCCAAACTATAAAGAGCAAAATGACACAGATAATAGGAAATATGGACAGAAATTCTTCCAAAAGGAAAAGAGACCAAGAGTTGGATGAGAGTGGAGGGAAGAGAAAGGTAAAGAAAAAAATTAAAATGTGCTATGCACACTGAACTCCCCAGGAAGAATGTACTCATAATACACTGCAAGCATGTACCAATAAAGTTGGAATATAAATAATCTTAAATACATTTAAAGACAGAAACCATATAAAATATGCTCCCCAAATACAGTCTAATTAAAATTAGAAATTAATAACAAAAAACTATTTGGAAAATTTCCATATAGTTGAGAATTAAATAACATACATCATAAATAAAGCAAGAGCCAAAGAAGCTCCATGGGAAATAAGAAATATACTGATGGGATAATATGAAAACACAGACTACCAAAATTTGCAAAAAAATCTGATAAAGCATTGCTTAGAAAAAAATGTGTGATTTTCAATGAATATACTTTGAAACACAAAAATGTTTTAAGCAAAGCCTTAAACTTTCATCTTAAGAAGCTCAGAGAAAAAGAGCAAATTAAACACAAAAAGAATACACTAGGAAAGAAATGATAAGAATGAAAAGAAAATCATACAAAACAAGATGATCAAATGATAGAAAAAATCATGAAGTGAAAAAGTTCTTTGAAAAAAATCAATGAAGTCGATAAATCCTATATAAATTGATCCAAAACAATCCTAATATCCAACATAAAGTATATATGACCACGAATTAAAGAAAAGGTGGCACTCATGTACAATGGAGTACTACTCTACCATAAAGAAGGATAATCTTGAGTCATTTTTAGGAAAATGGATGCACTGGGACAATAGTTTAAATATCACATAGTTTCCCTTACATGAGAAAATCAAAGAGTAACTAAGGAACAAAATGAAAGATAGCTACGAGGGAGTAGGGAGACAGAGCTTCCCCAGAAGGAAAGGGGAGCAAGAGATGTGGGAGGGAGAGAGGAAAGGAGATGAGAAAGGAATTAAGAGGCATCACATCCATGTATCAACTCCCAGCAATGGACATCATCACTCGCTACTGAAACAGGAGCATATGATCATGAAATCAAAGAGATTACCACTGACCGGAAACAGAAGGACACTGCTATAGGTTTTATAAATGTTAAATAATAGTAAGAAAATACATATTATGAATTGTTTATGGACTGTTTTTTTAGTACCAACAATTGAACTCAGGACCTTGTGCTTGCCAAGCAAGGCACTGTGCCACTGAGCCATATCCCTGGCTATGAGCTGCTTAATGCCAATAAATTTAGTATTTTGGATGGACAAGTCATGGGCTCATAAGCAAAAGGCTAGTACATTACATTTCCTCAAAATTTCAACATTTCTACTCTTCAAAATTACTTTTAAGGAAATTAGCATGCAAATCACACGTGGAAGAAAATACAATACACATTCTGACAAAGGACTTGTATACAGAATATAAAAGAACTGCTACAAAGCAAACAACAGCAGCAATAAAATCCATACTCTATTTTCAGGTGCAAGATGGGATTAGAAATGCTGAGGATGGAAGGCTAAAGCGCTTGTGGAGATAAAAAAGATATAGTGAAGGAGCGTTGGAAAAGAAAACCAGACTTCAACCTCAAGGTAGCCCTGGTGTCTGTCTAAGATAAGAAGAAAGGAAGGACTGACTAGGAAGAGATTCTTACTACAACACAGCCTGAGCCAGGTATCAGTCAACTCTGTTCCCCAAATAGGATTTCTCAGAGGAAGTCCGAACACTACAATTCCATGGTTGTCAAATGATGCAACTTAAAGAAATTAGTAAAAGTATCAGACAGTCCACAAAGGAAGATATATGCATTACCAAAAGGAGCACTAAATTTTATTTTCTACATTATTCGCCATCAGGGAAATAAAAATTAAAATGATAAGAGAAATCACTGCACAGTTCCCTAGAATGACTGAAAAGATGTTAACAAAAATCAAACACTCATGAGGCTGGGGAAAAGAAATAACCCTTACATATTTCTTCTGGATGTGTAAAATGGTACAATCAGGTTAGAAAACTGTCAGTTTTCTTAGCCATCAGACATTTCAACTCTATGACCTAGCAATTTCTCTTCTAAGTATTTATCCAGGAGAAATGAAAGTAAATGTCTATAAAACTTCTTGCTCAAGAATGTTCATAGAAACTTTATTTATAATAACCCAAAATGAAAGCAAGCCAAACATCTATTAATTAGAGAATGGTTAAACCATGATAGGTTCATACAGAGGAATACAATTCAGTAATAAGAAGGAATGACCTATGACATACATAGTAACACAGATGAATCTCAGTAGCATTTTTCCCATGATAGATGTTTGTTTTTGTGATGGGGATCCAGCTCCAAGCCTAGCACATGCTAAGCAAAGCAGCCCCTAGATATATCCTCACCTCTTCCAACAATGCCCATCATTCTTTTCAAATTTCCTTCCATTCGGCATAATGTTTATAAGATAAACCTATGATGATTCATGTGAAATTAGTTCAACAGCTACATTTGAAATAAACCATAATTTATACATCCATTCTCCTGGGGATATACATCTAAGCTGTTTTCAGTTCATCTCTGATTTAAACAGTACTGCAGGGAGTGCTTTTGCTTAGGTCTCCTGATGTACATGTGCAAGAATTTCTATAGCACATTCCCAAAGGCAGAATTTCTGGGTCCTAGAGCCAGTGTATTTTTTACTGTCTTACTAGATGTTGACAAATTAATTCAAATTCATGTTACTAACAGGGTGGATACTACTCTGTAATTCATCCAGCCTGCTCCCTTTTTGACTTGTTCATCCGGGCGTTTAAGTTGCATCTCAGATAATCTGGACATAGAAGATCCCACACCGGCGAGAAATACTGTGCATGTAAGCAATTTGGGGAATCTCCTGCAAGAGTGATTGTCAATGACATGTAAAACTTCACAATGGACAGAACTCGTTTTTCCATATCCTGCCCCATGAAAAAATTGTTCTACCTCTAGACTTTTCTACTCTCACTAATAATGCCACCATGAAGCACAGCCCTTCAAACCTGAGACCAGGTGACATATTTTATTCTCAACTTTCTCTCACTTTGCATCTCCCTCTCATCTACCTCCCACCCCAGAACTTCACTATCCTTCCAGCCCAGGTTACTATCATCTCTGTGGACTTCTGTGATAGTACTAGACATAGAATTTTATTCTGCTTCACACCAGTAAGTCTTTTCAAAACACAAACCAGAGTTCATAACTTTTAAAATCACTCATTGGGCTGGGGATATAGCTCAGTGGAATAAGCGCCTGCCTAGCAAGCGCAGGGTCCTGAGTTCGATCCCCAGTACCACCAAAAAAAAAATCACTCATTGTTCTTGGAATAAAATCTGAAGTTCTTAGTATGTGTGCTTTGCACACTGCACTGTGAACTTCTTGTGAATCCACTTGAATCCCCAGGGCTCAGTGTCTAAAGTGGATGGACAGATAGATGGATGGATGGATGGATGGATGGATGGAGAGAGGGGTGGAGGGAGGGAGGGATGGATGGATGGATGGATGGATGGATGGATGGATGGATGGATGGAGGATGTCCTGCCCACCCTTGCTACAATGGTTGGGAACCAAAATTTTTAAAAAAAGAAAGGATAAATAAATAAATAAGTAAATAGGAAGACCTACACTCCTCTCCAAGAGAGAGAGCAGTATAGTTATTATTGCCTAGATAGCATTCAGTATTAACAAATTAAGCAAATGGAGGAAATTCAAGGTGTTACCAGGTAAATCTTGGGTTTGCTAAGCATCGTTCTATTTAAATCATTTATAAATTTGTTTATAGTATATATTGAACTCTTTTGTTTTATACATATTCCATTTAAGCATTCTATGGATATTACGTCAAGGTTTTGCTGCTGGATTTGCTACTTTTTAATTAAATCAAAGTGGCTGTCATCATCTTACTAAGTGGTTTCTTTCCATTTCTCTCCTGAAACATTTATTATTAAATTTTCAAGGGTATAGCAGTCTTTTAAAAAGTTTACACTGTGTACTCATATATTCACCATCTAGATTTGATAACTGTTAGTGTCTTGCCATTTTTATTTCATACTTCTAACTGTAAACATATATTATCTTTTAGCTGAAAATAAATTACAGACTATGGCACTTTACTGCTAAATGCTTAAACCAGTACTTTCAAAAAAATAAAAACATTAGTCTTCATAATCTCAGCCCTGTTATTTCACTCAGATAATTAATAGCAATTCCCTGTATTATCTGATAACTGGTCAATATTCACATTTCCCCCAACTGACCTCAAATTATATTTTGTAGACTTTTTTCCAAGCAAAAATCCATTAGGACTCATACATTTTGCATAATTGTTATGTCTCTTTTATTTTATTTCACAATGGCCCTTTTGAGAAGAATTTTTTCATGACACTGATTTTTTTTGAGACCGTGTTAGTTGCATTCGGAAATGTCCACAATCTGAATCGGTTCCACGGTTTCTGTGTGATGTCACCTGGCTGTTTCCTGAATTACCTATCTTTCCCCCTAATCTAAGTGAGCAGAAGCTTTATCACATTCAGGTTAAATATGTGTTTTTGCAAGAACACCTGAGGGGTGATGCTAAGTAGTCCATATTCTTTCAGAAAGCACTTACTGTCAGGCTGCTGTGTGATTAGTGATGCTAATTTGTCACTCCTTTGTAAAGCTGAGATTTTCCATTTAAAATGATCAGTTGATCTCAACATAAGTATCTAATGGAATGTCACTGGTGGAATGTTTCCTATGTGCCAGGCATGGTGCCAACTTCCTAACCTTCTCATCAGTACTAGAATGTAAGGATTATTCTGTCCACTTAAAGGTGAAGCAGTGGAGGCTCCAACAGGTTGTTACTTTGCCCAAGGAGAGACTCTGCTTTCTAGCTACATCTTTTGTAACACTGATAAATGTCTAAGGAGAGGGAAGTTGACAATGCTTCGTGGGTCCTAATCTATTTCCTTGGCTTATTCAAGAAGAATCATGGTCAGGTAATATTTTTTCCAAAGTGAATAATTAAGAATTTATCACTAAAAACTGTTTTTAAATCAATTTATGTACTTTCTTATTTCAGACACTTTCTGTATAATGTTGTTTACACCTAAACAAATTTAAATGCATGATTGTTTATTGATAGAAATATAACTTACTTTAGTTTACATAGTTTTTAATAGCAAGTCATAATTGTGGGAACTAATTTTCTTAGTTACTTTTCTCATTGCTGAGACAAAATACCTGACACCCAAAGTTAAAGTAGGAAAGGTTTATTTAGCTCAGTTTGTAGAAATTTCAGCCCACAGTTGGTTGGCTCCAAGGCAGGGTGGCACGGTGGAGGAGCATCACAGAGGAGAAACAGCTCATGGCAGGCAGAAGACAGAAGGAAAAGGCACCATGCTACAAGCTACAAAAGCAGCTTCTTTCTGTGACTTTTTATTCCATCGAGACTATCCACCCTTAGGGTGAGTAGCACTCACACCCAGAACTGTGCCAAACCAATCAGTGGACTAATTGAGTAATCACACACCCTTAATCCCAGCATCACAGTCTACATCAGGCACTTCTGAAAAAGTTCCACTTCTGACTTCATGAGGATTTAGAGGGACATCTAGACACAAGCCTTAACATTTACCCACTTGGGTTTGAGGAACACGGGTGACTAAAGCATCCTCTTACAGCTATAATGACTACAGGAATGACAGGCAAGTAAGTCCATCTCAGCTTTTACTGATCACAAACATACTGCTGCTTCCCTCTTATGTAAACATGCTGCATTCTCTTCCATTTCAGGGGGGATGATACTCAACATTTTAGACGTACTCGTCTACCCTTACACTGGCTCTTTCTCACAAGAGCAATTTCATGAGTTGGAGCCTCTGAGCTTGGACTCTGTCAGGTTCTGGCTCACACTGTACTCTGTAGAGTGGTAGAGTACAGAGAAGTTTCAAGGGACAACTACTGGCTTAAAGAAATAGATGATTACTATCATGTGGGAATTGCACCCTTCTTTTAAACTTAGTAAGTTCCGATACTCAGGTTGGGAAATACCGGAATGGTCCATATATGCTCTCTACTGTCAGCACTCTGTACCTCATTCTCTACCGTCTGAATACTAATCCTAATTACCACGCTTAAAATTATTCAGAGCTTCCATCCGTTGCTTTCTCTGTAACATTTAATCATCTTGCCTGCTCTTTTTTCTGGGGGGGGGGTCTTTTTGAGACAGGGTCTTGCTATACAGTTCAGGCTGGCCTTGAGCTCACTTTGCAGCCCAGGCTGATCTCGAACTCACAACAATCCTCCTGCCTCAGCCTCCTGAGTGCTGGAATTACAGGTGTGCGCCACCACGCCTGGCATCTTGCCTGCTCTTGGCATGGCTCTTGCCTATTTCTTTTCCCCTATGATTCCACTCCCCCAGCCTTCCTCCTGTTTCTTTGACCATTAGTGATACAGGTCCTTTGCCAGGATCCTCATTCTCTGCTGATAGCACACACCCTGTTATCCTCTGAGGTCATGTCCATGGCCATCTTCTTAGTTTGCATGTTCTTCCTGAATGATCTCACCATTGACTTGGCTTCAACCACAGCTTGTGCTTGGATGAGTCCCAGCTCTATCTTGGAAACAGAAATCCTTACAGTTCTCTCATCGGCATATACGTGACTTCTGATGGTACATTATAAGTCCCCAAGGAAACTTAATACATCCCAAATTATACTTACACAGGCTCTTGTTCCATCCCCTGACCTGATCCTCCTCCTTTTTTCTTCATTTGCCTAAATGTATCACGTCTTCCATACTCTTCCCAGTGAGAAATGCAGGATTCATCTTTGACTCCTCCCTGCCCACCTGACATCCAGAGAATCACTAAGTCCTGTGAGACTAATACTTAAATTCTTTCAATCTTTCTCTTCCTCTTCTTCTTCCTACCTGTAACTCATTGTCTTACAAATTTGGGGGCTGGATTTCTGAAAATATCCTACATGGTCTCAGTGTCCCAGTCTGTGCATCCCCTCCACCTCCAACAGTCAGTTTTCCGTGGCCACATGTCCACATAAACCACAAATCTGAATAAATAGTCCCTCTGTTTAGAACATTCATTTGTTTTGCTGTTGCTCTTGAATAAACTTTGAATTTTTTCTATTATTTTTCTATTATTTCATTTGATAATACTGGGAATTGAAATTGAATTGAAACTACTAAGCTAGTTTCCCAGCCCTTTTTAAAATCTTTGTTTTGAGACAGAGTCTTACTAAGTCACTACATGGCCCAGACTGGGCTCAAACTTGCAAATCTCCCCACTCAGCCCATCAGGGTGCTAAGATTACAGCCATGTGCCATCATGTCCAGCTTGGTTTTGAACTCTTGTACATAGCAGAGAAGATCCATTATGATCTCCCTCCTATTTCCTTTCTAGATGCCATTTCCCAGCATAACCCCTTTATTTTTTTTTTTATTTTAGAAACATAAAAGTACAAAAACATATTGACAAACAGACACCCATTATCATAGAAAATAGTACAATCACAACTAATCTATAGACAAGGTGATATGGTCTCAACAGTAGTTGTTGCTTTATCCATTGATATCTTCGAATTGTAGATGTATGGACCCATATACAGACATGCAAATTTAGTC
>PVLD010028820.1:0-18872 GCA_004027595.1 Dinomys branickii | reverse complement strand
TGCAGGATACATCAGTCTGGGTTGGAAGTTGTTTTGTCTCAGAATCTGTAGTATCTCGCTCCAAGCTCTTCTTGCTTTCATGGTTTCCATTGAGAAATCTGCTGTGATTCTGATGGGCTTTCCTTTATAGGTGATCTGTTTCATTTCTCTGGCAGCTTTTAATATTGTGTTCTTTTGCTGGACATCTGGGATCTTGACTGTTATATGCCTGTGTGTGTTTTTCTTTGGGTTATGGATCATTGGGGTTCTATATGCCTCGCTTAACTGAACTTCAGTATCTTTTACCTTGCTTGCAAAATTTTCTGCTATTATTTCATCAAATATTCCTTTTATCTCGTTTGTGAGATCTCCTGCTGTTTCACACACTCCTATAATTCGAATATTGTTACGTTTTGCCTCATCTTGCAGCTGTTGGATTGACTTTTCTTGTGTATTTCATGATATCATGAGATTCTTCCTTTCACGCTTATAAGCTGCCATGCTGTCTTCAAGTTCTGAAATTCTATCTTCGGTTTCATTTAAACGGTTTTTCATGCTTTCAGCATTAGTTTTCAAATCTTGGCATTCTCTTTGGACCTGTTTCATTATTGGTAATTCATTCCTAAATTGCTCTTGTAACGTTTCCATTTGTTTCCTATTTTCTTCTAGACTTTTGTCTATTTCTTGTCTATGTAAATGGAACATTTCTTCCATCATTGTTTTCAGCTCGTTTTTTTGTCTGAGAAATCATTGCGGGTATGTGGGTTATTTCTGCTTTAAGCTCTTTCATGGCCTGTTGGAGTTGTTTAATTTCGGATGCAATCGTTTCTTACCTTAAGTTATGAGGCTTCCTGGTTCCCCTGTATCTTCACATTCAAAACTTGTTCTGGGTGGGGTTGAGTTTTGAGACTACGTTTTGTTCCTCTGTTTTCCCATTTTTGCGTATCAGATTCAAAATGTGGAGCTATAAATTCCACAGGCAGTTCAGCAGGCATAGGTCTGCTGCAGAGGCTGCTCCAATGATTCCTTCTCTTTGGGAGAATGTCTCTTAAGCTGTCTGCTGAGATTTCCGCTTCTATTCCCTACCCCAAGACCTGATCAGGGCGAATAAACAGCTTGCCGCCCCAGGAGTCTTATAGACAGGGCACTCCGGCGTTCCTCCCTGGGTGGAGCTCCTTCCCCCCTCACAAATCCCATTGGGGCGCCTAGCTAGTTCTTCCCACCCGGGAGATCCCTCAGTTTTTAAAGCTGTTTTGATGTTACTCGCTGGGCTGAGCTTCTTCCCAATTCAGGAAAGACCGGTTAGAGCACCCGCTTAACTCACCCTTTGATTGTGCAGACAGGAATTCAGTTCAGATGTATCTCTCTGGATGGAGCTTTTTCCCGACTCAGAAACCCCGCTGATCGATGTTGCTCCGGTTCGCGCAGCACCGGCTGTGGGGGTGGGGTTCTGAGCGGGATCCCGGACCGCTGCCCAGTTTGGCGCAGTCTGTCCCAGTATCACGTTCTCTGAGTTTCCTCTGCTCCGCTGCCTCCAACAAATCCTGGTTACAGCCACCTCTGAGCCGGTCAGGTTCAGGAGCTGAAGCCGTTCTTCCCTCCGCACTCGCTCTCTCGGCTGTACGCGATTTGAACCGAGCTGCGGCCCAAACGCTGTGCCGATCCCCTGGGCGCCGAGCTCTCAGGGTCCGCCCACTTCTCGCCACACGGCTTGTCAGCTGGCCCTTTAATTCTCAGGCCGCGGAGAGCAGCCCGATCAGTTGGAATTTTGCCTCCATGGACCGGGCAGCCGCACGCAAAGGATCCGTCTCTGGGAGAGATTCCCTCTGCTGCTCACCTGGTCGCCATCTTCCCGGAAGTGGCATGGAAACTTTAAAGAAAAGCAAATGTTTGCCACTTAAGATTGAATTCTCTTGAGGGCAAAGATGTCTAATATCTTCCTTACAGTGATCCTGGAAGACTTTTTCCAGGAAATTATTGTCTCCTGGATTCCCTAAAAGGGAATGGGATATGTAAGAAAGTTAAAAAATAGCTTTGAAAAACAAAAACGGAAGTCCTTAAAAGAATCAGCTCAGCTCTTGGCAGAAGTGCTCCTGGGCATCAGATTTCAGATGGAAAGTATTAGTAAATAATAACTGGTTTGGAAGTAAATACTAGGTTAGGAGCTTAGGGACAACAACTAGTTTACTCTGGTTGTATGCAAATTACCAGTCAAAGCTCAAGCCAACTGATTTGAATGGCCAAACCCTGCCAGCATCATAGCGACGACCTACACTGGTGTGTGTGTGTGTGTGTGTGTGTGTGTGTGTGTGTACGTGTATGTGTGTGTGTTTTGAAGTGAGTAGTATTCAAAAGTCATTGAGTGAGAAGGCTGAGGTTGAATGGGCCTAGAATGTCAGAATAACAACAGTAAGCCAGCAGAGTAACTGAAAATTGTAGAAGTGTCTCTGAAAACAAGGGCAACACAGAGATTAAAACTCACCTCCACTCAAATTCTTAGCTGACCATCAAGTTACACAGCATGAGAGAAACCCGTGGGGCCCACCTGCAATAGGAACAAAGAAAACCATAAGAATAAGTCTTAGCAGCTCCCTACTACATACAGATAGGACTTAAAGTCAGAATCTAGCCAAAAGCCCAATAGTACTCTGAAAAATCTTCAGGATCCAGGGCTATCACCATACACAATTTACATTTTTGAGTGCTTAACCAATAATCATTAGACATGCAAAGAAAATTCCTCCTGAGCATACCACAGTCAAACCACTGAAACCCAGGAGTAAGGTGACAATTGTGAAACCATCAAAAACCAAACTACATCACCTATAGAGCAACAGGGCCAGATTAATGACAAAAGGGCTGATCAAAACAAAACAAAGCAAAATAAATAAACAGTAACAGCCACCAAAGACCTATGGTTTTAGCATTTGATATACAGTGGTGTTGACCTTCAAAAATGAAGGCAAGATTAAAACATGTTTACATAAAAACAGAGAAGTAATCACCAGCAGACATGTACAGCAAAAATCCTGAAGCAAGTTCTCCATGCTGAAGGGAAACAGCACAGAGATTCAGATTTATCATAGGAATGAAGAGCACCTGAAATGCTAAATATGGGAGTACACATAATATATCATTTATATATGTGTTTTCTCTTAATTCTCTTAAAAGGTATGTGACTCTAGGATGCCTATATGTTAATGCCGTGTTGATGGATTTATAACAGCTATAGATGAAATCTATGAGACAACAATGTCACAAGAAATGTATATAGGAAATACAGAAATATAGTTTTCCATATTTTTTTACCTGAAGTAATTCAATATTAATCCTAAGTAGTTTGATATGCGTTTAAGATGCATATTATAATCACTGAACCAATTACTAGAAACAATGCAAAATAGTTTCAAGGCTACAAAGGAAGTAAAATGAGTATTAAAATAACACATGTAGCAGATAATGAAGAGATATGAAACACAGATGAGACAAATTAATAGTAAAAAAGCAACCTTAAATATAACAATATTAATTAAAGGCAGATGAATTGAATGTCTTATTCAAAGAAAGTGTATAAATTCCAACCAGCTACATGCTATTGCCAGGTATTTACTTTGAATACAACGAATAAGCAGAGAGACTGTACACATACACTATGAAAACTTTTGAACAGGGACGACTACATTCATACCAAAAAGAAACATTGTGCCTTAAGATGATATAGCTTTACTTTTTGTTTGCCACGCAGAAACTATTTTTGTGTGTGAAATCAGATTTATCAGTCTTTTTCCTCATCGTTTCTGGGTTTCAACTTTTCTTTGCTCCCTGTTATAAAAAAGCTCACCCATGTTTTCTTCTAGTATTTTTTCATTGTTTTTATATTTGCATCTCTGAACTAATTCTAAAAGATAAAATAATAATTAGAAATGTTTGCCTTAAGATATATAGGAGGTCTAAGTCAGTGTAACCGAATCAAACTGACATTGGAGAGTTAAGAATGCCTGTATTTTCCCTCACATTTTCGTGTACATTTAATTGGTAAATATTCAGTAACAGTTTTTTGGAGATGGAGGCAAAGCTCTTTCTTTTCATCATCAAAGGGGTGGAAAATTTCACTGGCATGGATTAGCTTAGGCCCCTCTCAGCTTTCCCCTGCATTACTTTAAAGTCAGCAGGCAGCCAACGGGCAAAGCTTGAGAATGGATCATTTCTGCAAAATACACAGCTGAGACTTTGGGTTCTCAGCATGATTAAAGACATCATGTTCCTCTTGATTATTAGTGAGTTTTGGAGCATCTCTCTTCACTGTCCAGCGAGGGCAATGTGTGGCTTTATGCAGCTAAACTCAACCCCTAAACATGAAGCCAGGTAACCCTATACAGTAACCGGGAGACAAGCAGACAGCAGCGGGGCTTGACGAATATCCCAGCACTTGACTCCAAAGGGTTTCTGTGTCTGGCTTTTCATAATTATAATTTATTAAGGGCATTGGTGAGATCCTGGTTAATTTTTTCTTTTTATAGAAATGAGAGCAGTTAATATTTTCATCTTGTCAGGAGAGCACGCTTTCCAGGATAAGGATACATGCATGCACAGATGCATATACTCATATTTTATCTGCCTACTCTCTTTTCTGACTCTTTAAGATTTACTGCTGTGCTGTTTCTTTTGAAAACCAAATTTATTTGGATATCTATAGTTATTATCAGACAATTTATAAGTATTAGGTACAGACATATGTGTACAAATGATAGAAGTATAAATACTATATATAAATCACAGCTTCTATGGGCTGAAAGTGCTGACATTTGAGAGGAACTTCCAGTCAAAAGCTTTCATTCTAATAGTGTTAATATGTTACAGGCACTAAGTTCTGAGGAAGTGTTTAGCGCCCAGTGTCCCAGTGCTTTGGAAGCCCTGTAAACAGGCATGCACTCTAGCAGTTAAACTGGAACCCACTTTGAGTCACTTCTGGGAGGCCAGGCCCCTCGCATAATAAGGTGGAAACCATCCAGGAATTGAAGTTTTGGACTTAAATCAGAGTTCTGGCTTGAATTCTTTCTGGCCAGGTGGTCAGGGACAACCTCAACTTGTCAGTCTCAACCTCTCCATATGAAAGAACTGTTATTGAAATAATGTGTGTCACTTGGCAGTTATTTTGGGGGCTTGGGTGGTAATTTATATGTAATGAGAAAATTGCTTTCATGATAGTGGAGGATTGGAGCACACGATTTGGATTTATATCCCAGCTCTGCTCTTAGTTGCTGCGTCAACCTGGGCATGTTACTCCTGTCTCTGGAGACTCAGTTTCCACATCTGTGAAGACAGCAGTAAGTCCTGTTTCTGGTAGTGTAAGGGTTATAGGAATGAAATCATGCAAAACAGAATAAATTCTGTAACATGGAGTATTAGCTAGAGTTATTACAAGAGACTGCCAGCTAGGTAGTACAGACTAAGTTATTAACTCACATTTTGCATCCCTACCAAGGATCAGGCATCTTCCAGGGACTTTGTGTGTATAGTTCTTCATTCCGTACTCACGGAAACCCTGGCGGGTGTGTGATTTTACCATGCAAAAAACAAAAACCTGCCAAGTATATAAAGTAAACAATTTACTCAGACTCATCCTGGTGTCAAACACAGAGCCAAGAACTCAGCCAATGTTCATGTTCTTTCTACACCAACAGGATTGTTTTTAAGCAAGAGTGGTGTTATGGTTGATACATTGTGTCAACTTGGGGAATCTGGAGGTTTAGCTGAGTGACTCAGGAGGAAGCTGGGGTGCTTACTTTGTAAACATCCTGAGCCTGTGGAAGAGGAGGGCATGGAGATTGTGTGAGAGGTTCACGACCCCTGGGTGGGGGTAGGCTGTTTACAATGTAGGGGAGAAAAGGAGGCTGTTTGCAGCCATTCCTCCCTTTGGCTGGTTGGTTTTGCTGTGCGCTGCTGCCCTGAACAGTTTGCCCTCTGCCATGTGCCACTGTGCCTCAGTACCAGCCAAATATGGACTAAAACCTCCATAAACTGTAAGCTAAATAAACCTTTCCTTCCTTCATTTTGGGTGTTGGGTATTTTGTCTCAGCAACGAGAGAAAAGTAACCAAGACAAGTGGCCACAACCATTTCCACATGATCTCGGTGAGGTCTTCTGAATGGCAGAAGCCAATGGCCCCACCCTGCCTTGTCCTGAGGGTCATGTCCCAACTCTCCACAGGAGGAGACCCCTGCTGAGCCTTCCAGCCCTCCTGCTTTGGATTCCCACCATCCTCTTCTGTCCTTTACTGAACCTCACCCACTCCTATACCACCCCAAGCTTTGCACGTTCTCATCACCAGGAATACTTACACTCTTGTCCAACTTTTGATTTGAGATAAATGATAGGTTACAACAGGCAAAAGTCTTGAAAACAATCTGAAGATCTGAACTTAATTTGTTTGTTAGTGGGCTGTGTTGAAAGTTATCTTTGTCTGGGAAGAGGAAATAGACAAGGAGACAGAATATTTATTACTAAGTGGACTTGTTTATCTGACTAATCTGGTCAAAGCAATAGATTTAAGTGAGAATAAGCTTGCTGTGTTCTTTGTTCCTGAGCGTTAATTAGAGATCCTCTTCTGCTTTCCTTGACATTCAGTGTACGAATGAAATGGCTCCTGAAATGCCAATTTATTTTACCTCAGAGCTCATTTTAATTTCTCAGGAATATAACCTTTCAACAAAAGGCTTATGTTGACTCTGAAGTTGGTAATGCATGTTTTTTGGAAAGCAGTATGAGATCATAAAAGTTTATTACAGGATAATGGGATATGTGGTATAGTTCATAAAAGGTGCCTGTTATTGTTGGATTAATTTGTAAGTAAACTCATTAGGCCTTACTCGCTCTCTGGTCTTTGTACTTGTGAAAACATGGCTCTCTTCTTTGAGGAACTCCCTGGGCAGGAGGAAATGCAACCTTCCACCAACTGTGTGTATTTTTAAAAGTCTGTGGCAGTTTCTGATGCCAGACCCACCATACTGATATCTGAAAGACATCTTTCCGCAATCCTCTTCCCCTTCATAAACTCCCAACTTGTGTCAAGGATAGAACTAGTTCTCAACTGCCAGTTCCCGGATAAAAATATAATCTGTACCCATCTACTGATGAGGACTCCACAGCCCTCCAGGGCTCCACAGACTCCATCCTGCAGCAACTGTGATGGAATTTTGTTAACCAACTGAGTATTTGCTGAGTGCCAGACATGGCTCTAGGCCAGGGGTCAGCAAACTTTCTTTAAAAGATCAGAGAGTAAATACTTTAGGCTTTTCACCAGACATTCTAGGATGGATACAGTGGAGGGGATTTCAGGAGGACAAAATTGGCTGTGCAAAGTTGGTGAGGTAAAAGGAAAGTGGACAGAATTAGCCTGGGGTGGCTCTGGTCTACACTCTGAGGCTGTAGGTGGAGCTCTGAGTAGAGGTCTAGAGCTTCAGCAGCTTGTGAGGTGTGTGTATGATCAGGCTCAAAGATGTCAGAAGCTCCTGAAGGATGTGAGCAGGAATGCAGGATTCCACATCCCAGAACTCCTGAGAGGATTGGGTGGAGTGGAGGGAAGGAAGCATTGAAAACAGGAGCGGATGTCTGCATTAACCTTGAAGTTCCTCTTGGGATGACACCAAGCTTCTTCTTACTTCAGGGAAGTAGGAATATGCATGGTGGTACAGTTTAGATCTAAAATGTCCTCCAGAAGTCTCAGATGTTCAGGAGGTGGGATTTGGGAAAGTGATTACTACGTGAGGGCTCTCACTTTATTAGCTGTAACTTCTCACTTGATTCACAGATGGGATCATAATTTAATTTAATTATTGGTAGAGGATGCCCAAATTAAGGCAAACAAGGCAGGAATAACCTCGGGGACTGTATCTGGTCTCTGGCCTCTTCCTCTGCCTTTGCCTTGCTTTCTCTGCTTCCCAACTGCCATAAGGTGGGCAGTTTTTCTCCATCATGTCCTACCACCAGGATGTTTCTTCCTTGAAGTCGGGCAACCATGGACTGAAACTTCTGAAACTATGAATCAAAACAAATCTTTCCTCCTTTGATTTTTTTCTGGCATTTGGTCCCAAGGAGAAAATCTGACCAATACAGAGGGCTTGAAATCAGCCTCACCTGCTCCGTACTCCCACAGTCCTTTGAATGTTCCAAGGTAGATCAGCAACCATCGTCCTCTCCAGTTTGGAGAAGAGAAACAAGGGTCTATAAGCCAGACTAGGAGAGGAGGCGCACTTTCTTAGCGACCAACACCCCCTACCTTGAATGCTACATGAATAAACACTCTATCTACCCATGACTTTGTCCTACATGTCCTGTGAGTCCAATGATGTGTTCTATGCAGGGTCTTGGGAAGATGAAAATTCATCTGCAATCCAGCCAACAGTCCAGCCCTAGAGACAGATAAGCCATGAGGTGAAAATAAGAAAAGAAAAAGGCTTAGTAGTTAGCCTTAGAAAGAAAGTGTTGTGGGAAAAAAGGGAGTGATGGATGGCTGGAAGGCAGCTTCTGGAGGCTGTGGTGTTTGAAACTGAACAGCCAATCACTGTTTCTTCTGGAATCACAGGAAAACTATCTTAGTTACCAGGAGTTCTGGAGATTTCCAGAGACAAACGCAATCACCTCTGTTTTGGGAAACCAGCTGTGGCCACAGTATGAATCTCAGGCCAGGAATGGGAGTTATCAGTGGGACACAGAACCCACCCATTTCTGTTTGTGTCTGTCTCACTTATGGACTTGTTGCCTGCCCACCAGTTTGTAGCTACAGTGCAGGGCCACTGTGTGAGTCCTCTCTTCTTATCTTGATCCATCTCCATACAGTCTGCATGCTGAAAGCCGGAGGAGTCATTAACCAAGCCTGGCTAGACAGACAAGAGCTATCTGATGATAATGACTCACATTCATTATTGAGTAATGGCAGTGACTCAAGTGAGACTAATGACATTTTTTTTTCTCCCTCAAACAAGGAACTTTGTGCCAAACTGGTTGTTGATGATGCTTGAAAGAGAGTAAGAGGTCATTAAAGAACTCCCAGTTGTGTGCTTCTATTGTCTAAAACTTTAAAGATTTACACAGATTTATAATGAATAAAAACTTGTAGACCTCTAGGTCATCTTTGAATAGTTTCATAGTTTTACATTTGTGGATGAAATATGCAGAAACATATACATGATTCAGCTCGTCTTTTTGGATTATGCTTTTCAGAAACATGTAACCTCTAGACTTCCAGGGATATTAATATGATGCTGAATGGGCCACAGGTAAAGGAAGAGTTTAGTGCTACTGGTTCATTTGACATTCACATTCAGGGTGGAGAAAGACAAAGACCATTTCTGTGACCTTTCTGGACAAACAAATTTCCCCAAAAGAGAGACAAATTCTTTGGCTGATTGGATACAGATCAGCCCAGACGGCTGCTGACTGGAGCTGTGGCATCTGTGGGTGGTGGCCTGGAACACCTACAGGAAACTCTGTTTTCAATTCCGTTGTTAAAATGTGTTATAGTTTGGAAGGTGAGTGTTTTCCAAAGTCTACGTGTTAAGGCCATGATATCTAGAGTGACTGATGCTATTAGGAGATGCTATGCACCTCTGGGAAGCAGGGCATTATGGGATGTCCCACAGTCATTCAAGGCGTGCCACCATTGGGATGGTGGGATCCAAGTCCCTTTCTCTTCCTCTGATTTTTGGCTCATGAGGTGAGTGGTTATATTCCACCATGTGCTCTCACTGTGATGTGACATTCTTCCCACAGGCCCATGGCATAGAGCACTGTCTGGCTGAAGCAAATTTATTTAATAAATAAATAAAATTAAAATAAAAATAAATTAAGATTGAATTAAAATTGAATTAAAATAAATAAATTTAATTTATTCTCTTTATAAATAAATTTCACCTGTTTCCTAATAATGATGGAAAGATGGCTAGTACAGGATAAAATCCTTCTACTTGTAAAATCACATCTACTTGGAAACAGTGAGCCTATGGCCACCAACACTCAGCTGGAGAGTGAAATTAAAGAGGGACACTCTAGAATTTGCTTCATGGGGCCTTAGTTGATGTCAAGAGTCGGAGTAGGAGGAAGCAGCTTTGCTCTGACCCCTCCCTTCTCCCGTGTCAGCTCTGCTTCATCCTTACCACACACGGTCATCATCGGATGGGCCATCTCAATATCTATGCCATTTTTTAGACAAGAAAAATGGACAGGCTATTGGTTTTCAGTCAACATGGCTGAATATAGCTATCCTAAGTCTTTCATATAACTTCAGTTTAAAAGAGATTTTTGTAGCTGTAGATGTTTTATTTCCACTGTTTATCAACCTACATGCAAGTAGAAGCTGAGGATATCCTTCAGAGAAATGACACCAGGAGAAATGGTTTTTTAGAATATTTTCATTTTTATTACATTCTTATCCCTTCCAATTTTAAGAGGACAATAAAACTTGATCATATATGTAATATGATCATATTTTTCACTGTAAACTTGTAGAAGCTTGAAGACCAGTGTTATGATTATTTGTGGTAAAGTGTCTGAAGCCAGTAGGGTACATTTAAGAAAGGAATTTTGCCTGTCAAATGTCAGCTGCATAAGGCATGCTGCAGCTCTGAGTGCTGTAACCCTCCTGACACCCAGTGCTGAGGACTGGCTTCAGCTGAGCCATGGTCATACCGCCCATGGCCCCAACAGTGAGATGTATCACTTGCAAAAAGGAGCAGGATTTATCTAGTGTCTAGTTATTGGTTCATCATTCATATAAAATTTAAGCATCACATTCTCCTGACAGAATAAACAAATCCATAAAAACTGCCTAGACCCACATGAATCGGAGAAAATGAAATCGTTCATGACAGCAGTTGGAGACTTTCTTCGCCAGGGAGACTTTTGTGTCACTCATCACAGTCTTCTTTTGCTGGAAGCATGTAGCATGGCCTGGAACAGTGCTGAGTCCCATGACAGGAGAGGAATGGCGGTGGTAGTGGTGGTAGAGACGTGGTGCTAGCAGTGGTGGAGAGGATTCAGTGATGAGTTAGATATATATTGGGAGGATGGAGATGGTCAGTGAACTAACTACAAAAGAAACTCTTAGAAAATGTCTTCTGGACACCAGGGATGACGCTTCATGCTAGGACCAAAGAGAAGAAAGTTCTAGGCTCATCATAAGGAATTGTGACCTATTGAAGATGTCGACATTACAAATTAAGTCCCAAAGTGGTGGGACAGGCACACTGGAGGCAGGAACAGGTGGTACAGAGAGAGGCACGGGGAAGTGGGTGATTGGGCCCCACTGGTGGGGAGAAGATTTCCCCTGAAGGGGACCCACAGGAGGGTGCCAATCATGAAATGGGACATTTTAGAGATGAGCACACAAAGTAAGGGTCTTGCTTCCTTGTGATTCTGGGATACGCAGCATCTTTTGTGTACTTCCCCAGATGTGCTTTTACCTGGACTCATGTGTCTTGAGCTTAAGACTTTCTTGTAGAAAGCATGGCAGACACACGAAGGAGTTTTCCAGCAGGTGACTATTTTAATGGCATTATTTTAGAGGCCAAAAAACTTTTGAAAGATGAAGAACAAAATTGACTGAAAACAGCTTTGAGTGAGCACTGATGGAGCTAGGAAGAATAAGCAGGATTTATGTGATCTCGGCTAAAAGACCAGAAAGTGCATTTTCCAAAGACTGAAGAGGAACTTGTAATGCCTTCATTCAGGTCAGGTCACAGTGAACACAAGAAGCAACCTTCTCATAGGATAAAATCCTAGTTCCATAAATGGAAAAATATTAGCAGGCAAGCTGGAAATTCAGGAGAGCCAGTGGTTTAGTTCTGGTTAAAACCCAAGGCCTGTGAACCAGGAAAGCTGATGGTATGGCTCTGATCTGAAAGCTGGGAAGCTTGAGACGTCAAAGAGCCACTGTTTCAGTCTTAGTCCAAATGCTAGAAAAAAGCCTATGTCCCAGCTTGAAGAGGATTAAGCAGAAGAGTTCTTCTTTTGAGGAAGAGATGGCTCTTTTTGCTTTATTCAGGCCTTCAGTTAGATGCAGCCTCCCCCTGTCACAGGAGGGACTACTTTACTCACCCTATCAGTTCAAGTGTCAACCTCACCCGGAAATAACTAGAATAATATCTGGCCAAATAACTGAACAATTCTGTGTTCCAGTCAGGTTGACACGTGAAGTCAAGTAAGTATTTCCCTGGGAAGATTTCCTGAGTGGTTAATTGGGATTCTTCTCTCAGAATTAATATAATTTGGACTTGTTTCCTATTCTTCTTGATATCAAGATTTGTGACTAAAGTCACTTCATACTTCAGTGCACAGTACATTACTGAATTGACAGAACTGCAGGAACTGAGGCCCATATATTCTCCCCCACACCAGCTTTGGATGTCTGTTTCTCAAGTACCAAGCTTATCCAGTTCCTGCTACCAGAACAGCCCGCAGGCCCACTTGTCCAACCTGTACTGACTTTCAGGATTCCAAGTGAGGTCTCTACCTACCACAAAGATGGATACAGCCTCCTTGTGCCAATTGTATGGCCCTCCTCACTTTATTTACCGACATTTTCCAACTCACTTGCAAACTTTTTTAGAGCACCAGGAATAAAGTACATCCTCACTCAGTGTTTTTCGGAAAGAATGAATACAGAGACCTCTTCATAATTTTGGTAAACTTCTTGTCCAGACTCCTCAAGTCTCCTCTAATATATCAGCTTAGTAAAACAAAGGTAATTAATCTTCCTGTTATCTTCCCTCTTTCAACTCTTTAATAAAATAATGTAATTTCAGCTTAATTAATCAGAAGCTGCTGTCTATCCTGTTATGAGGCATGTCTGATTCCATTTTAAAACACATCAGTGGAGACTTCATCTATACTTCCAGCCTTCTCTTCAGTGAATACTCAGGGTTTCTTCATGTTGGTCTTTTGCTTTTAAATTATGAAACTTACTAAAGAGATAAAACATACAAAAGGAGATGAATATTTAAAGATTCATGGAGGTTTATTAACTTTTTCTTAATATTTGGCTGTTCACTAAGTATATTTTAAGGATACAGTGTAAGAGGAGTAAGGGTAAACCTAGGACTCAACCAGGTCACATCCCCCCATTAAGGTGAAGATGAAGATGACAGCCTAAGGAAAGATCAGATTCATCAATTTCCTAACAGCAAATGTTGTTTCCTTGCCATGAAATCCCACTTGAAATAAAGTATTTCAATTTTCATATAGTTGTTGGTGCAGGAGCAAATATTTATTGCTTGCTGGGTACTAGCAGTTTGCTAGACAACAAGAAGTGAATGAGGGCACGTTTCCCAAAAAACAAAGACCACTCTTTCGAGTGGAAAAAAGTGAATAATCACACTTTAGAGTATTAAATGTCAGAGGTGTGTGTGTGTGTGTGTGTGTGTGTGTGTGTGTGTGCGCGCGTGCGTGTGTGTGTGTGCGTGTATGATCATGCATAGAGACCTAATTCATTCTGCCTGGCGATCAAAGAATGATAGGCAAGTGTGGTAAGGAATTTGAGCTTTATCTATATATAGTATTTTAAGACTTTTAAAAATAGTATTTTAAAATATAAGTACGGGGCTGGGGATATAGCTCAGTGGAATAAGCGCTTGCCTAGCAAGCGCAGGGTCCTGAGTTCGATCCCCAGTACCGCAAAAAAAAAAAAAAAAAAAAAAAGGTTAAAATATAAGTACGGTAGTAATGTAGGCCATGGATTGGATGATGTTGACGTCAGAAGACCATTAGAAAATTCCAGATAGAAATGGTAGGGACCTAAATGAAGGTTGTTATGGGGACGGAGACAAAACCTCTTATTAAAGGATTAAGAAGAAGCAAACAACAGGTTTTACTGAGGAACTTCAGGGAGTCTAGAAAGACCCCTGTAAACCCAGGACTACAGGTCAGATTAGCAGAGAAGACATCAAGAGCCAAGTCAGAAAGAGCAATCTGGAGAGGCAGATGGGACACCCTTCTAGGAGATAGAGACATGCCCATGGCTTAGGAGAGAGGGCAAAGCTGGCCGTGAAATTAGGTGTCCTCTGCTAGCTGGGTGTCAGTCAGCTCAGCAAAGGCAGTGTTTTGTTTTCATCATTGTTTTTGTAGTTCTGGGGACTTAATCCAGGATTTCTGCATGGAGCTTCATCCCAGACCTTTGTGATTTTTTTCTATCATCTCTCTCTTTCTCTCTCTCTCTCTCTCTCTCTCTCTCTCTCTCTCTCTCTCTCTCTCTCTCTCTCTCACACTCTACCTATCAATCATCTATCCATTATCTATTTATTTCAGTACTGGAGAGTGAACCCAGGGCTTTTTCCCTGAGATACACCTTGAGATTTTTATTGAATTTTTGTTTTGAGACAGGGTCTTCTTAAGTTGCTAAGTTGTCCATCCTGGGTTCAAAGTCAGAATCTTCCCAGCATCCTGGAATTACAGGAGTATGCCCCACTTTTTTGGCGACAGGGTCTAGCTAAGTCACTAAGTTGCCCTGGCTGCATTCAAACTTGCCATCTTTGTGTCTTGTGTTCTTTACCACATAGCCATAGTATAAGGTAGGCATCCTATGAATGCTACATAGGAAAAGGTTTAGATGAGACCTGTTTGAGCTCCAGCATATAAAGAGCTTAGGAATCAGCATTCTCATCCTTATAACCAGAATAACAGGAACAAACTAAAGAGCAGTGACTTTTCTTGGACTCCTCAGAAAACTGAGGTCACAAGGGAAATTACCACTTCAAAATCTGCACACATAGGCAAATCTAGAGTCACAGTCAAGATCAGCTTACCTGAAACAGATGTTGCTGGGACCATAAACTAGAAGGATTTTTAAATGCGATTTGGACAAAATGCTTGAAGTTGAATGGACTCAGGCAAGAGTGAGAAACCGCAGGGTATGTGAGTATTCTCCAGACTTTCCTGGAGGGGAACTCTTTCCTAGAACTCAACTTCCAGGAGTCCCACCAGACTGTCCTGGTGAGGAGCTGAGAAAGTCCCTGAGTGGTTCTGGCAAGGAAAGGGAAGAGCAGCCAGTGTGAAATACATAGTTTTCCTCATAAAAAGCCTGTTCTCCAGAACAAAGCACCCTACCAGACTCTGCCCACATGGAGGAGCAGCACTTTCTGACTACAGCCTTCTCTGGCATTCTTGTTTAAGAAAGGGTATGAACTAAGAAGTACTAAGAAGCACTTGTGAAGGTCACAAACCGGGGTCAGGGCTCGCTAAGACACTGAGATGTGATTGTAGGATCATAGGGTACTTTCCTCCTGCACACCTTACTGTCACAACCACAGGGGTTCATTGCAACCGTAGATTCCAGCTGAAATGGCTGCGAGACACAGACTGTCTTTTAGGATAAGGACTTAAGGAAGACAACAGTCAACAGGAAAGAAAAAAAAGAGGACATCAGAGGAATTTCGAGTCTGTCACCTACAGTGACAGCAAATAATACATACAGCTAAACCTCCAGTCAGATTGACATGTCACCTCACCCTAAAGGTCTACTCAGTTCCTGTTATCCAGAACGTCTTGTACGGCTTTCTTAAAAAAAAATTAGAAGGCATGCTAAAAGTTATAAAGAAAATAAAACCAGAGGATGTATGATTCCTAAAAGATCTACACCTAAGTATATCGTATTCATATTCTATTCAAAAGAATAGACATTAAAGAAAGTATGTTCTAAAGCCACAGTGGAATTGAATTAGAAATCATAATTGGAAAATACCAAAATATTTAGAATCAAATAAGCCTCAGGTGAATTTTTAAAATATTTTGAGTTAAATAAAAATTTTAAAATACAACTTGCTAAAATCTGTGATATGAAGCTAATACAGTGCTTACAGGGAAATATCTAGCCCCAAATACATGTCTCAGGAAAGAAGAAAGATCTAAAATCAATCATTAAACATTATCTAACATCTACCTTAGAAAACCCAAAGAAAGGTGAGCAATGTAACTCCTAAAGCAAACAAAAGAAAGTAATTAAAATCGATGCAAAAAATTAAAGACATTGAAAGCAGGAAAATAATAGGGAAAAATCAACAAATCCAAAACCTGACTCTTTGAAATGTTCAGTAGAATGGATAATCATCCTTAGGCAGGAGACAGCTAAGGCAAAAGCTGGAGAAAGAAGGAAGTGCTTGCTTAGAGCCCGCTTTTTGGGCTAGATCCAAGGCATCAGGTAACCAAGGAAATGTCTGGCAAAGAAGGGAGGGCTTGCACTGGAACCCATTTTCTGGGACTAGATCTACCTTTTGAGTGAGAGATTAGCCTAAAACCGGGATGCTCAGGTCTAAACACAATGGGTGAAGGTAACCAGGTAGCTTAGCTTATACACTATAGGTCCCCCGGCACCATGTGCCATTGGTCTTCTGCAATGCTTGGTCAACTCCAACCCTAATTATTACATCATTAACTACACAGATTTAATGCTCCTCTCCTCCTCATGGGGTTTGGACACTATGACAGTTCCTTCAAGGGCCATAAAATGTCAGGAACTCTGCCAGCTGATGCTGGGACCGAGTGCAGTAGAGTGTCTCATTAGCAAGAGTCATGCCTCAGACCAGCTCCTCAATCTCCTCCCAAACCTGAGGGTCAAAACCCTTAAAATAAAGCCCTTTGGTTGCATTAGCTCTTATTACTATTCAGCTCCCACTCTGTAGAGGGTATCTTCTGCTTTCTCTGTAACATCAATCACTGATCCCGCTGCTGCCCTTTGATGCCTTGCTCAGTTTCTTGTTTAGGATATCAGGGATCTGGAAAACCCCTCAACCCAGTAATAATGCTACATAGGAAAGCAGAAGAAAGACTCATATTACTAATATCAGAAGTAAAAGAGGGCATAATGAATCATAATATCTCATGGACATTACAAGCATAATAAAGAAACAATGTGAACAACTATCTGCCCACAAATTGGATAACAGATTAAATGAATCAATTCCTTGAAAAACGCAAACTGCTAAACATCACAAGATCAGATAAATATTTGTATAGGTCTGTATCTAGTAAATAAATTAAATCAATAGTTGAAATTTTTTTTTACAAAGCCATTATGGTTACCTGCATCTATATTGAATTCTATCAAGCATTTAAGGAAGTAATGATGCTAATTCTTCCTGATCTCATCCAAAAAATGGAGACAGATTTGTACTTCTTAACATCCTCTGAGGTCAAAGTGAGAATAGAAAGTTTGCAGAATACAAATTAATATATACAAAAGTTGATTACTTTTCTATATACTATAATAAACAATTTCATTTGAAATAAAAATACCATTTGTAATAGCATGCAAAAAATAAATGTCTCTATAGATTTAACCAAATATACATAGGATCTATATACAGAAAGCTACAAATCTCTAATGAAAGAAATCAAGGAATATCTAAGAAAATGGAGAGTGGTCCTGGGTACATGAACATGAAAGGCTCAATGCTGGTGATGTGTTAACTCTGCCCTGTATCTTCCGTTCAGATCCAATGGGCTCTCAAGGGAAACACAGCAAGCTAGTTTGTACATACTGACAAATTTATTCCAGAGTTTGTATGGAAAGGCTAACAACCTGGAAGAGCCAACACAATGCTGATTAAACAACAGCAGCAGCAACAACAACAATGACAAAGAAAGATCCATGCTGACTGACTACTACACAATCAAGACAGAACAGTATTAGAGAAAAAAATCACTTTGCTGTGATTTGCATGTGTGTCCCCAAGCTCATGAAACGGAACCTGAATTCCTCAATATAGCAGGGTCAGGAAGTGGGGCCTAGAGGGAAGTTTTAGTTCATGAAGACAGAGCCCTCACAAACTACCAGTCTCAGGTAGTTTGTTATAGCAACAGAAAATGAAAGAGAATAAAGAAGCAGAAATGGGCCCATGTAAATATGGTCCACTCTCCAGTAAGAAAAGAGCAAAGGCAACTCAATGAAGGAAGGGCAGTCTTCACAGTAAGCAGTGCTTGAATGATTGGACACCCCTAGGTAAAATAATATGAGCCTAGGTATCAACTTTATGGATCATATACCCTAAAGTAAAATATACAAAACTATCAAACTTCTAGAAAAAAAAACAGTGGAAGGAAAAGCTTGGTTTGATTATGAGTTTTAGGCACAACACCAAAAGCACAAACCATAGAAGAAAAAATTAATAAACGAAAGTTCATTAAAATTAAAATTTTCTGCTCTGTGAAAGATACTGTCAAGAAAATGAAAACACAAGCTACAGACAGGGAGAAAAAAAGATTTAATCACTTACCTGAAAGAGAATATGTGTTCTAAACAGCTTGTATATTTTAGAAGACTTGTATATTAAAGAACTTTAAAAATTCAGCAAGAGAAAAACAAACAATTCAATTTTAAAATGAATAAAATATCTGAAGACAAATCCCCAAAGAAGATATGCAGGAAGCAAATAAGCATGTGAAAGGATATGCAACACCGTTTTGATTAGGTAACTATAAATTTAAGCAACAGTAAAATACTACTGCATACAGACAGACAGCAGGGTGCACCTCTCAGATCACCTATCCTGTGGCCCCAGAGCCATATACATACCCGGGACAGTATGAAGGTCAATTAACTTCCTCATCTGAGTTTCGGAAGGTCCTCAGAAGCAGCCCAGGGACACCTTCTGGCGGCCGGCAAGGTGAGCCAGGCAGGAGTTGAAGAGGCCTACGCAGGGAGCCAACAGTCCTGGGGGAAGATGGCGACCAGGTGAGCAGCAAGGGAGCGAGCCTCCTTGATAAACACCACCAGCTCGAGACAGACTTGGCGAGCGTGAATGCCGGGACCTCGGCTGGGAAGTTTAAACTGGGCGTATTTCTCTGAGATGCCGGGGGAGATGTGGTAGGGCGGACCAGGCTGCCGGGGCGAGACGTGGGAAAGTCCC
>PVLD010028819.1:0-18876 GCA_004027595.1 Dinomys branickii | reverse complement strand
CTCCAATGACTCCTTCTCTTTGGGAGAATGTCCCTTAAGCTTTCTACTGAGAGTTCCACTTAAAAGGCAGTTCAGATGCTCATTTGCTATTCCCTACCGAGAGACCTGGGTGGGGTGTGTAAGACCTCTCCACCGCCCTCCCAGCGTTTCCTGCAGGTATAGCGATGGAGCTTCTCCCGGGCTCGGTGATCCAGTCACGAGTGCAGATAGCTCACCAGTTTTCGGAGTCCCTGCATGCAGGAAGGTTCCAAAGTGACAGTTTTTTGTGCTATGCTTGCGATCCGCCCCTCACCACCACTTCTGTTTCCTCGCGCTCTCAGGTCTGAGGGAGGGAGCGGGATGCTCCACTCCTCTGTGCTCCTTGTGCCGCCTGGGCCACGGACTGCAGGTTGCTGAGGGCCTTGGCTGTGTAGCTTGCCCGATGCGAGCGAGATCCAAGACCGCCCAGTGTTTCCACTGCTAAAAAGCCGATTTGTGACGGGAATCGCTGGAAAGCTGTGCCGGTTCGGGAGGCGGCAGGGATTGAGCTGGTTGTGCCCCCAGGTCCCTCGGACCCAGCCAAGCCTCTCCCCGTGCAGAGCATCTCTGGTGCCCAGTGTTTGGGGCTTTCCCGGGTCTCGCCACGGCAATTTGGGTCGCCCTACCGTGTCTCCCCCTGCAGCTCAGAGAAACACGTTCAGTTTGATCTTCCCAGCCAAGGTCCCGTCATTCACACTCGCCATGTCTGTCTTGAGCTGGTGGTGTTTATCAAGGAGGATCGCTCCTTTGCTGGTTGCCTGGTCGCCATCTTCCCCGAAGTCCTGTTGTGAGTTATTCTTTAAATTATCATTTCCAATAGTTTAATGCATTCAACGGCTAGCTGGCAAATTCCATGTGGAAATTAAGTAAAGATTATGTTAATATACTGTTACTGTTTGCAGAAATAATTGAATTGGGTACAATTTAATGAAGATTTATGTAGAAACACAACCCATTACCACTTTCTTTTTAAAAATGGACATTCATTAAAATCAGTTTATAAATCAATATGTATATTGATAACCAGAAAAATTTAGGTTCATCTTTGACTTTTATTATCTGAAACTTGTAAAGAAAAGCTTAAAAATAAATATATTTTGAAATACATCTAAATTAAAAATTTTTCACATATACTTCCTCTACATTTGTAGTGTTCGAAAAATTATAAAATAGGAACAAATTAAGTTCAGAAGTGAATCTGAATTTAAAAACCCCATTATTTATGCCAACCCAATTCACTTAGCTTTAGGTAACATATCTATCCCATAAATTAGTGTTCTTATTTTAAAATATTTCTGAACATTTTGCTTGAATTTAATTTCGACCTTTACTACAATTTCAGGGGTCCACTGGTATATTAGTAAAATTATTAAGGCTGCAATTTTCTGTTTGTACATATTTTCCCAACTTTAAAGTAAAACATGTAACTGAAAGGTGTTCTGGAGTTCATTTTTTGCTCCATTATGAAGCTGTTCTCTTCTTGGCCTCTAACATTTCCAGTGTTTCTGATTTTCCTCCTGCTGATGGCCACTTTTCAGTGTGCTTGCTCTCTTAGAGCTCTTGATGTCATACTAGCTTCCCGTCCCAGGACCCTGGGATCACTCTCTTCCCTTTCATGTGCTCTCTTAGTAGATTGTCATCCAACCCCATGGTTTCAAATATCATCCTCATTTTGTTGTCTCTGACATTTCTCCATGCAGGAAGAACTCTGTGTGAGTTTTAGATTTACATATCCAACTGCCTTGAATGGTCTCCATAACACTTAATACCACCACAAACTCAACAGGTTCAAGACAGATCTGTTCATTTAGTCCCTCAACCAAATTCATATGTCTTCCTCTAATCTTTCCCTCTGGGAACCTTGGACAGCTTTGGGAACTTGGTGGGCCACTGCCACCCCTCCCCATGACTTGTGAGCCAGGCAGGAACCTGGACAGCTTTAGGGGCCTGGGGGCCAGTCACTGCGGCCTCTGCCCCGTTGGAGCTGAGCTGAATCATGCACAGATTTGGAAACACCAGTGCGCCTGCCCCACCTCTGCCCCACCAGCTTGGACCTCAGGGGAAGCCACAACCTCAAGGGCCTAGGTGCCCCTCCCAGCCCTCACCCCACACCCTGTGTGGACCTAAGTGGAAACTCAAACAGCTTCAGGGGCCTCAGTGACTGCATATTTACCCCCTATACACACTGGTTCGGGAACAGGGCTGGGTAGGGGCAGTGTATGGAGCCATGGTGACCACGACCCACCCTTGAAAGCTTTGGGAACCCCTGAGTGGGAGCTAAGCTGAGCCCAGACAGATGTGGGAGTTTTGGGGATTACAACCTTCCTGCACACACACACATCACCTAGGGAGTTACACTGAGCCCAAGGCACCTTTGTGTCCTTTCCCTGTTACTACAACATCACCCTGGGAATGAGGCTGAGCCCAGGGAACCTCTGGATCTCTGAAAATGACAAAACAAAGGAGCAAAATGCAATCGCAGACCTCTACCCCACACAGAACAAGTCCAGGAGAGAATGACACAAGAGCTTGCAATTCATACACCTGAAATTTCTGAAATGATAGCAGCTGAAGTAAAGAAACAACTCCATCAGGCCATAGAGACATCAGATCAGAAATAATCTCTGAGGTAAAAAAAGAAATGAGAAAAATAATGAAATAATTGTTTGGCACATTTAAATAAGACATTAAAAAGCTACAGGAGCATAGTAAGTTAATGGAAACCTTTAATAAACAATATAGAAAAGAACAGGAATGCATGAAACAGATTCAAACAGATATCCAGGAAATTAAAGCTTCCATTGAAAGCTGGCAAAACCCTTTGAATGAAGCTGAAGATAGACTTTCAGAACTTCAAAAGAGCCTTGCAATGAATGATCCTGAAATGAGAGATCTCTTAAAAATAATAAGAAAACAAGAAATAACACTTCAGTTTGCAGATGCTGGGAAGAACCCTGGAAATCTTCAGGAATCCCAGTAAGCTGCCATGGTGCCTTCCTGACCAGAGTGAGAGGCATGAGGAGCCCAGGGCACCTTCTAGAGCCTCAGTGGCTTCTCCGCAGGTGCTGGGCTGAGCCTCAGGCATCTTCACAAACCCCAGGGAGCTGCTGTTGTGCCTCCCTGACCAGCATGTGAGGCAGATCCCCGAGCACCCTCTGAGGCCTTGGCGGCCACTCCCTACAGCCCTAGCATGTTTGTGCTTGCTGGGATGAGCCCTAGACATCGTCAGGAACCCTGGTGAGCTGCTGTTGTGCCTCCATGAACAGTGTGAGGCAGCCAGAGACCTAGGCACCCTCTGGGACCTCAGTGGCCACTTGTGGCTCTCCTAGTGTATCTGAGGGTGCTGGGCTGAACCCTGGAATCTTTAGGAACCCTGTTGAGCCACTCCTGCACATCTCCCACTAATGTGTGAGGCACATGGAGCCCTGGACAACTTTTGGGGCCATAGTGGTCATTCCCAGAACAACTTGCACTCCCCTGGGAGCCTAGCTGATATCCAGACAGAGTCTGTGGCCTCAGAGATTCCACCTCTCCCCTGCCTTGCCAGTGTGGGAAGCTGGCTTAGTCCTAGGCAATACCTGAGACCTCAGTAACCATGACCTGCATCCCCTCTAGTCTAGTGTAAGCCAGGCTGAACCCCAGACAGCTTGCGAAACTCCAGTCAGCCTTCTCTGCTCCTCCCACACATGCCTGACAGGCATTGATCTAAATGCATAGCTGTATTAATAAAAAAAATTAAAAATAATGATAAGATGAGATATTTTGACTTTGTTTTCTGTTTTCATTTCTATATTTTCTGGAATCCCATGTAAAGAGGAATTAATTTTATAAGTCACCAAATAAACTTCCATTTTGGATAAAATTCTGTCTATACATCTCACATTATGAGCCTCCTGTGGAAAACTGAATCTACCTGGTGACATCTTTGCCCATCTTCTGTTGGTCTCACATTGTCATGCTATGCATCTTGACAGTGTTCCTAAGGCCAGTGTTTCCTCAAAGTCTGCCCTTAGAAATGCTCTTCTGAGCATCGCTTGACCCCAGAGCTCAAGCATGAGCACCTCTGGAGCTAGGATCTGCTTCCAAACAAGCTCTCCAGGGGATTCTCCTGAATAACAAAGTTTAGAGACCTCTGCCCTAAGGCATCCATCCTGGTGGGAGTGAGAGGAAAATTGAGAAGTTAACTCATGTTTAATGCATGTCTTTAACCAAGAGCCAGGTGCCTTTCCCATTGGGTCCTGTCCCTCGTGAATAGAATGGCATCTTCACATCTCCATTTCTGAAGCTGGTGAACTGAGAATAAACTCCAGCTTACGCGTTTCTTCCTTGATTTAAGTAAGTGGTTTAAATTCACAGAAATTGTATAAATCCAGTCAGGAAGTCTTCTTGAAGGAAGCTGAGAAACAAGTACATATTCCCAGGAACTGGATAAACTGAGAATAAAGTTCAGAGCAGGACTAAGTATCCTTCCTTGGTAGTAGATGTGTGCTTGTACACATTCATGAATGTTTGTGTATACGTGTGTGTGTGTGTTCACAGGTGCTCAGCAACTCTCTCTGTTCTTACTGAAATCATTTCTTATTCCTAGATTCTAAAGGCAAGACTACAGCAACCAGCACTGGTCAGCCATGTTCATGCCCTTAACCTCCAGCCTTAAGGAGATAAGGAATAGAGTCAGATAGCTGTGCAAATTAGCAGCTCATCTCCAAATCCAAGTTGTGTGCCCTCTGTCATCGTTCATATTTTAGGAATTAGAATGTGTGCTTGTTTCCCAGTGCTCTCTAATATTTCTCTACAAAATCACTGATCATTCCCTCTACTTCTATCTGTAAGTTAAATTGAAGAATAATTGTAACTAGAAAGTTTTGTTTCTTTTCTGACTTAGTGCAGCATTCACATTGCAACTTTTTATTACAATCTACATGAAAATTTCCTATCAATCCCTAGTATAGCTGTGTATGATCATTGAAGGCATGGAAAATTTCTCCTAGGAAAGATCTACTACCACAATATGCTGGACACTTCAAAATCACTAGCAGAGAGGACTTTGAATGTCTGTGTACAATTATTCTTTCTTGGGCTTCATTTAAGGTAAGACCCTGTTTCTTCCCTAGATACCTGTGTACTCTATTTTTAATGGAAGCTATATATGAACTCATATAGGATACATCCTGTGAGCTAGTTTTTTTGAATTTTAAAGGAAAAAGAATGGAAACATATGAACAACGAAACAGATATAAATCAGAGTAACTTAAAAGCACGAAAGGAAATACATCATTACAGAGAAGATAGTAGGGAATTAACAATGGTTGCTGTGTTACATAATGTTATCTTGAAGTTGGTTACTCAGTTATACAAATAAAGGCATGTACGGTTGATCAATCAGTTTTCTCCACCCTCATCCCTGTTGTTATCCCACCGTAGCAGTTGTCTTCCGTCTTCCCTCTGATAATAACTGTACTTTTGGTTTATTTACTCTCTTGGGCTCTCACATTGGGAAGACACATGGCTGTTTCAAATTATGTTGTAACAAACGTGGGTACACACAAATTACTATCACACTAGGTGGAAAAGCACCCATACTCAAAGAGTGTAGATAGGCAGGGACCCAGGCACACTTTTTTCAGCACCCCATTGATAAGCCCTTGAGGCCTTGGGGGCCCAGTTCAGTCCACAGGGTTGCCCCTGCAGACTGCAAGGCTCTGCTCTGACAAGGCAGTCCTGGGGCCTGGTCGAGTTCACAGTGTTTTCCCCGTAGACTGCTGGGCTCTGCCCCATCACCACGTGCCCTTTGGCCAGGTTCAGGTCCTCAGGGTTTTCACGTAGCCTGTGGGGAAACCCTCTCTACCATCCCCCACAGGCTGCGGCGCTCCTGTCAAGGCCCCTGCGGTCCCATCATAGGCTGCCAGTGTCTCCCTTCAGGCTACCTATGACTCTTTGGAGGCTATCCCTGGTGAGCTAGAGGTCTGGTTCTGCACCCTACTTCCAAGTCTTCGCCTCCTCTCACCTCTCATTCTCCAGTGTTGCTGCTTCCCACCCATTACACAGCTGGTCATTCGGCGTACTTATGATACTGGACACAAGTGGCGTGAAGTCTCACCCACCTGTGCTCACTGAGGTAGTCCAGGGTGTGTGCTAAGTTTAGTTATTAGTTTTAGGAGACAACTGGAGGAGTTTCTCAGGCCTTCTGTGTAGGGTATGTTGTCATCTCTCGGTCTCCAGGACTGCTGCTTTTTGGATAATTTGTTTCTATGGGTTGACATAAGGTTCATATTTGCAAACCGTATGAGGTCCCTCTCCATGCTCATAATAGTAGTTTAGAGTGGGTCCTCAAGCCCATGGTCTCAGCCCATTGCTGTCTGGAACACATGTTGGGCATGAGGGGTGTTGAGTCTCAAGGTACTCACAGAAGGGGTTCAGGGTGAGACCTGGGGCCTGGTACCTCAGCTCGTGCTTCCTGTTTGGTGTTGGAGTGAGATGGGCTTGGGGAAACCTAGCCCACCTCCATCTGCACCTCACTCTTGCTGGTGTGCTCCAGTTCTTGTTTGTTCATTGGTTGGATCCCTGTGATTTGGTATGGCCCAGGTGTTGCTGCCGCTGTTCTCTGCTGCTCTCTGCTGGTAATTACTCTCACAGGGGAGAGGTAGCAGGCCTCAGCCTCCAGGTAGGTGTGGTATTGGATGTGGTGGACTGTGTATTTGTTGCTTTTTCTCCGTGTTGCCTCAAGGCACTGATTAGGGTGGGTCGCTGCAGAGTGGGCAGCTGGTTTAATGGTCGTTCCTTTTCATCATTAAGTTGGTTTCAACAGCACCTCCTGACTGCCACTGCTTCTTTTCTGGGCTGTGCTTTCTCTGCTCCAGTTTTGGCCCAGTTCTCAGAGTTTCACTCTCCTCTTGCTGAGTCAGGAGGCTTCTGCCAGCTCAGGCTTCTGAAGCTGAAGCTGTGAGTATAGGGATGAGGGAACTGGCTAAAGGTGTGTATGGAGTGGTGACTCCCTCTTTCACCTCCTCTTCTTCCTCTGACTGTGCCATGGTGGCCATCTGAGCTGTTTCTCAGGAAGGAATCTTGTTTGCCCTTTCTGATGGCTTTGATTCTCATTTCAAATCCTTCCTGGGACCAGGGATGCACTTCTCTCCTTTTTATCTTTCTCATGTTGCTATAATCCAGGGTCTGGGTGGTGACCCTCCAGGAAGATCTTTCTCTGCTGCTTCCCTGGTTGCCATCTGGGCTGCACTTTCTCTGTTCTGGTTTTGGCCAAGTTCTCAGAACTTTGCTCTCCTCTTGCCGAGAGTCTTCCATGAGCATGGGCTTCTGAAGCTGAAGCTGTGAGTATAGGGATGAGGGAACTGGCTAAGGGTGTGTATGGAGTGGTAACTCCCTCTTTCTCCTCCTCCTCTTCTTCTAACTGTGCCATGGTGCCCGCCTGAGCTGTTTCTCTGGAAGGAATTTTCTTTGCTGTTTCTGATGGCTTCAATTCTCATTGCAAATCTTTTCTGGTGTCAGGGGACCTGGTTCTCTCTTTCTTGTCTTTCTCATGTTGCTATAATTCAGTGTCTGGATGGCAATCCTCTGGGAGGATCTTTCTCTGCTGCTTACCAGGTTGCCATCTTCCCGGAAGTCTGAGCTAGTTGTTTTATATGCACTATCTCACTTAAATTCTGACAGCAAATTTCAGAGACTATTATCACTATTGGTGTAAATTATTTACAATTTTTACATGTGATATCATTAAAAATTGGAATATTCTCGTGAATAGTCTCATGATCTTATCTCTAGTTGAGAGGTGAAGAACTGAGGCTGAAACTGGGTTGCTTGCCCAGAACGGACAAATGTAAAGCAGTGTTACCAGGATTTGATGCTAATTCTAATTGCAATGCTATTAAACAGCACACTTTGCTTACACATGGAGCTCTATCCTTAAGATCATAGCAGAAATGAGACTCAAAATGTTTGAGGTAGCAGGGACAGATTGGGAATGTGAGATATGCAGTCTTAAATGGAAAATGGTAAGTTTCAGTAAACTTAAAGAGAGATGTTAAAAAAGAGATGTTTACTTACTTGAGATAGGTGTCTGCACAAATCACCGAGATTAAAGGAACAATTTTTTTTATTTTATGAAAATAAAACAGATCACCTATATGGAAAGCCCATCAGAATCATTGCAGACTTCTTAACACAGACCATCAAGTCAAGAAGAGCTTGGGGTGAATTATTTCAGACCTTGAAGGAAAACAACTTCCAATCAAGATTGATATACCCTGCAAAACTATCCTTCAAAATTAATGGAGAATTAAAATATTTCCATGATACAGATAAACCGAAGAACTTCATGATTGCCAAACCAACCATACAAAGAGTTCTAAAAGATATTCTAGAAAGAGATAAAAAGATCAAAATTCCAAGAACAACAACAGAAGGGAACCACCAAGCAGAGAAAGCAATAAAATGATGGAAATAAGAGGAACTAACAGCAGGAAAACAACCGGACAAGGATAAGCCAATACTTATTAATTATAACCATAAATGTAAACAGGTTCACTTCAATCAAAAGAAGTACACTGGCAGATTGGATTAAGAAGCAAGCTGCAACAATATGCTGTATACAATAAACACATTTAGCTCAAAAGAAAATTCACAGACTCAAAATCAAAGGATGGAAAACAATACTCCATGCAACAGGTACCCAGAAAAAAGTGGGTGTAGCCATTCTGTTTGCAGATAATAAGAACATAAAACCAAGAACAATTAAAGGAGATAAACAAGGTAATTACATACTTGTGAGGAGAAAACATCAAGAGGAAGAGCTAACAATCATAAACATTTATGCACCAAACACAGGAGCACCCAAATATATAAAGCAAATTTTAACAGAAATGAAAAATGAAATAAGCACTAACACAATCATAACAGGGCAGTTCAATACCCATTGTCACAAAGAAATAGATCAACTAGGCAAAAAATTAGCCAAGGAAAAGCAGAACTAAACAAAACATGTGAACATATGGACTTAGTAGACCTTTACACAGTATTCCACCCAACAGCATCAGAATTCACATTCTTCTCAGATGCACATGGGACATTCTCTAATATAGACCATATACTAGTACATAGAGCATGCTAAAGGAAATGCAAAGTAGTTGAAATGATCTCATGCAAACTATTGGACTATAGTGCAGTGAAAATGCAAATTAATGACAAAGGAAATCGCAACAACTCCATCAACACATGGAAATTAAACTTCACCCTCCACAGTACTTAGTGGGTTACATATTAAATCAAAAAGAAATTAAACATGATATAGACTCAAATAAAAATATAGATACAGGAACCTGTGGGATGTAATGAAGGCAGTTCTCAAAGGAAAATTTATAGCAGTGAATTCCTACCTCAAGAAAACAGAACAAATGCAAATAAACAATCTTATGCTGCACCTCAAGGTTCTAGAAAAGAAGAACAAATCAAATTCAACATGCAGAAAAGCAGGAAATTATAAAGCTCAAGACAGAAATTAATGCAATGGAGACTAGGAAAACAATACAAAGAATTAATGAATGAAAAAGTTGGTACTTTGATAAATAAATAAAATTGATAAACCCCTAGCCAACCTTACTAAAAAAAAGGAAAGAAAAAACTAAAATACATGCAATAAGGAATGAAAGAGATGAAATCACTATAGATCCTGTAGAAATTCAGATCATATTTACTTTGAAAATCTTTACTCTCGTAGGATGGAAAAAACAGAGAAAATGGTCAGATTTCTCGATACACATGAATTACCAATATATAAAAAATCCTGAATAACTCTATATCAGCAAGCAAAATTGAAAATATGATAAAAAAACTTGGCAATGAAGAAAAGCCCAGGTCCTGATGGATTCACAGCTGAACTCTACAGGAAATTTACAGATGATTTAATGCCAAATCTTCTTAAACTCTGTCTTGGTTACTTTTCTCTCGCTGCTGAGACAAAATACCCAACACTCAAAATGAAGGAAGTAAAGGTTTATTTAGCTTACAGTTTGTGGAGGTTTCAGTCCATATTTGGCTGGTTCTGAGGCACAGTGACACATGGCAGAGGGCAAATGTTCATGGCAACAAACAACCAGCAAAAGGGAGGAATTGCGGGCAAGCAGCCTCTTTCTCTCCCTTACCTTGTAAACAGTCTATCCCCACCCAGGGGGTGTGTAGCTCTCACACAGTCTCCATGCCCTCCTCTTCCACAGGCTTAGGATGTGTACGAAGTAAGCATCCTGGCTTCCTGCTGAGTCACTCAGCCAAACCTCTAGACTCCCCAAGTTGACACAATGTATCAACCATAACAAACTCTTTTATTTGTAAAGGAAGGAATTCTCCCCAATTGATTCCTGGAGGCAAGTATTATCCTGATACCAAAACCAGAGCGAGATCCAGGAAAAAGAGTTAACTTCAGGCCAATCTCCCTAATGAATATAAGATGCAAAAATTCTCAATAAAATCCTAGCAAAAAGAATCTGACAAATAATTAAGATCACACACCATGACCAAGTGAGATTGATTCCAGGAGTGGAGGGATGGTTCAATATATTCAAATCAATTAATGTAATACACCATATCAGCACAGCCAAAGATAAAAATCACATGATTATCTTAATGATGCAGAAAAAGCTTTTGATAAAGTTCAACACTTATTCATGATAAAAATCATAGGGAAAATTGGCATAGATGACTTGTACCTCAATCTGATAAAAGCTATCTACGACAATTCAATAGCTAGTGTTATTATAAATGGTCAAAAACTGAAAGCTTTCACTTTAAAATCAGGAAGAAGACAAGGATGTCCTCTGTCAATCCTCCTATTCAATAAACTTCTTGAAATATTAGAGCAATTGCACAAGAGAGAGAAATAAGATGAATAAGAATAGGAAAGGAAGAAATGAAATTATCATTATTCACAGATGACATAATACTCTACATAAAAGACCTGAAAAACTCCGCCAAAAGGCTTATAGATTTAATAACCGAATTTAGTAGCATAGCTGGATACAAAGTCAACACTCAAAAATCAATAGCATTCCTGTACACAAACAACAAGCAGACTGAGACAGAAATTAGTGAAACCACACCTTTCATAATAGCATCTAAAAAACTGAGATAAGTAAGAATCAATCTAACAAAAGAAGTAAAAGATCTATACTGTGAAAATTACACTGCTCTGAGAAAAGAGATTGAAGATTTCAGAAAATGGAAAGATACTCCTTGCTCACGGATAGGAAGAACCAATGCTGTGAAAACGGCCATACTCCCCAAATAGTTGTACAGATTCAATGCAATTCCAATTAAAATACCATTGGTATACCTCACAGATCTAGAGAAAACATTCTTAAAATTCATCTGGAACCAGAGGAGCCCTAGAATAGCAAAAGCAATCCTGGGAAAAAAAGGAAAGGTGTATGCGACACAATCCCTGACTTGGACGTGCACTAGAAAGATACTGGGATAAAATCAGCAAGGAACTGGCAAAAACACACACCTGAAGATCAATGGAACAGATTATAAGATGCAGACACAACTACAAACACACTCATTCACGTTATCTTTGACAATGGGGCCAAACATGTTCACTGGAAGAAAGATAGCTTTTTTAATAATGGTGATGGAAAAACTAGCTTTCAACATGCCAAAGACTAAAACTAGACTCAAGCCTATCACTATGCACCAAAATAAAGTCAAAATGGCTTAAAGATCTAAATATTAAAGGAGAAACATGAAATCTATTGGAAGAGAAAGTAGGTGAAAATCTCAAAGACATAGGGGTAGGTTGACAGTTCATGAACAAAAACCAAACTGCACCGGAAATACTTCAGAGAATCAATAACTGGGATCTCATCTTATTTAAAGTTTCTACACATCAAAAAATCACCAACGAGTGAAGAGAAAACCCACGAGTTGGGGAAAGATTTTATCCAACTGCCCCTCAGACAAAGGACTCCTATCTAGGACATATAAAGAATTAAAAACAATTAGGCTCCAAAACTGAAAGACCCAATAAAAATGGGCATCTGAGATGTGCATGAACTTCTCAGATGAAAAATACTAATGGTGCTTAAATACATTCAAAGAACATGTCAGCATCATTGGGCATTTGAAGAATGCAAATTAAAACAACACTAAAATTCCATCTCATCCCAGAAAGAATGGCTGTCATTAAGAAATCAACCAATGACAAATGCTGGAGAGGCTGTGGGGAGAAAGGAACACATCTCTACTGCCAGTGGGAATGTAGATTAGCGAAACCACTGTGGAAATCTGATATTCCTCACAAAACTTAAACCAGCTCCTCCCCTTTTGGATATATTTCCAGAAGAATTAAAAACATCATCCACAGTGATATATGCCCGCCCATGTTTATAGCAGCACAGTTTATCATAGCTATATCATGGAAAGAGCACAAATGCCCATCTAGTGAGGAATGAATAAAAAAGATGTAGCATTTTTATACAATGGAGTATTCCTCAGCTATAAAAAAGATAAATTCAAGGCTTTTATAGGTAAATGGATGCAACTAGAGACCATATTCATAGATGTTTACCCACATGTGTAAACATCATATTGTTTCCCTAGTGTAAGAACCTTAAAGGGTAAATAAAACCCAAAGTTTACAATAGATAATATGAAATGGAAAGAAATTTCTCATAGGAAGGAACAACTGGGATGAGGGAAAGAAGAAAAATAAAATACTAAGGATATATATACATATATACACACACACACACACACACACACACACATATACATACACACACATATATACATATATATATATACACACACACACACATATTGTATAACTATACTGTTGATATCTGGTAGTTTATTGAGGGGAACTGTTAATGCTTAAATTTTTTGTATATTTTGACCAATTTTGCATGCTTGTATTGTCATGTGCACAACTTATGTGAAGACAACAATATGCAGTATAACAAAGATTGGTAATTTACTACCATTCTGTCTAGTGAAACCATGTATTGTCTCTAATGTTCTTTTAAATTATTATTTTCTCATTCCCTTTAATGGCTTGATCAGTCTTCCATTCTTACATCTGCTAATCTGAACAACTTCACTGATGATAACAATATGTAATATAACACCCACTGTTGCTGGGGATATAGCTCAGTGGAACAAGTGCTTGCCTGGCAAGCACAAGGTCCTGAGTTCGATCCCTAGTACCGCAAAAAAAACAAAAAAGAAAAAACAAACAACCATTGTTAATCCCTATCATTTAGCTTGAAACCTTGTATCATTTTTAATGTCTTTAGTTTGTTTTGTTTTTATTTTGCTATTGTTCTTTTTTAGTGTTCTCTTTAAAATAAAAAAAAGAATTTGAGGAATGTTGGCATTAGGTCTTCCCTGAGGTTTTTGTAGGATTTAATGGTGAAACCATCAGGTCCTGGGCTTTTCAAAGTTAGTTTTTAAAAAAATTACTGCCTCAATTTCATTCCCTACTATTGGATTTTTCATAATTTTTGTCTTCTTGGTTCAGTTTTGGTAATTTGCATATATCTAGAAATATATTCATTCCTTCTGGATTCTCTCATTTGTTGAAATACAGGGTTTTGAAGTAGTTACTAAAAATGGTAGTGTCCATTGTGATTTTACCTTTTTCATTTCTAGTTGCACTTACGCACTTTTTGTTTGTTAAAATTGGCTAAGGGCTTGTGTATTTTGTTTATTTGTTCAAAGAATCAGCTCTTTGATCCATTGATTCTCTGTATGCCTTTTTACTTTAGTAATTTCTCCTTTGCCCTTTATAATTTCTTTGTAGTAGCTTTAGATTTGGCTTATTATTTTTTAGGACTTTGAGGTACCTCATTACTTATTCAAGCTAGTCTGTTTTTCTGCTTGCTGAGAAAAAATACACAATACCAAAATTAAAGGAGAAAAGGTTTATTTAGCTCACAGTTTGTAGAGGTTTCAGTCCATAATCAGCTAGGTCCAAGGCAGGGCAGCACTTGGCAGAGGGGCAAGAGTTCATAGTGGTGGAAGACAGCAAAATCAACAGTGGGGGGGGGAGAGAGAGAGAGAGAGAGAGAGAGAGAGAGAGAGAGAGAGAGAAGACAATCCATTTTTGGTCCCTTATATTATATGCAGGCTACCTGCCCTAGGCCAGGTTAGCACTCTTACCTTTAAACTGACCACTGCGTCACCAATCAATCACACATTCTACATTCAGCTACCTCTGAAAAAGTCTTGTGACCACATGAAGCTTTAGAGGGATATCTAGAAACAAACCGTATGTCTTAGTTACTTTTCTCTCATTGCTGAGACAAAATAATTGATGCTCAAAATTAAGGAAGGAAAAATTTATTTACACAAGCTTACAGCTTATTTACACAAGCTTATAGTTTGTGGAGCTTTCAGCCTGTACTTAGCTGGCTCCAAGGCAAAGTGGCACACAGCAAAGGGAAACAGTTCATGGCAGTGGAAAACAGCAAAAGCAACAAGAGCAAAAAGGAGGAGCAGTGGCAAGCAGCGTCTTTCCCTCCCTTACATTGTATGCAAACTACCCGCCCCAGGGCAGATGTAGCACTCACATCCATAATCTCAGCGTTGGATCGTGAATCAGTCATAAACTCTAGAAGACTGCTCCATGACTGCTTGAGGCTTTGGGGGCCATCCAGATGCAAACCATAACCCCACAGCATGGACATTCTGAGGTATAAACTTCTCCCTTAGGAATATTTTCATTTTGTCCCATATGTTCTAGTGTGTTGTAGGGGGATCAGTGCCTGACTCTAGGAGCTGTCTAAATTCTTACTGTCTTTCTTCTATGGCCCACTGATTATTCAATAATGTATTGTTTAATCTCCACGTATATATTGCTTAATGTTCATAATTTCTGTGATTTTGTTTGTCATTGATTTCTAGTTGCATTGCACCATGATCTGATAATATTCATAGGGCAATTTTTATTCTTTTTCTTTCTTTAAAGTATGCATTATAGGCTACAGTGCTGTGGATTTTTGGAAAAGCTTAATGTGCTGCTGAGAAGAATGTGAATTCCACGGTTGTTGGGTGGAACACTCTGTAGATGTTTCTTAAGTCTGTTGAACTCTGATATTTCTTTGTTGCTTTGTTTTTACTTGATCCGTCTATTTCTGACAGTGTGCCATTGAGGTTCATTACTACGTATTAACTGTATTAATGTTTATCTCATCTTCCTTGTCTTGTACTTTTTGCTTTAAGAAGTTGGGTGTCCTGGTATTTGATGCTTATATGTTTATGATTGTTACATATTCTTATTGAATCTTTCCCTTAACCAATCTATACAGACCTTGTTTGGCTTTTTTGATCAGTTTTGGCTTGAAGTGTGCTTTGTTTGAAAATAGGATAACTTTTGGGAATTTTTGTGGCGGACTCCTATTTCATGGACTATTTTCCTTCCTTTGGATTTTAGTCTATTAACTTATTTTTGATAAAATGTATGTCTTTTACATAGCAAACAGGTTTTATGTTTTGATCCAATCTCCTAATCTGTACCTTTTGACTGGAGAATCAAGGCCATTGATATTGAGAGTGATTCCAGGAAAATATCCACCTTTTCCTGTCATTGTATTATTTTTCTGTTGCTGATCACTTTTTCCCCTTTCTACTTAAGTACCCAGCGATGTGGTGTATGCATTCCATTAGGCTCTTTGGCACTGCTGGTTTCATTATCTCTTTCTAGGATATAATTGAGAAATTTTTTGAGGGCCTATAGGACATCAAAGAAAAGGGCTATTTGAGAAAAAAGAGTACACCCTTCAAACCTAAAATATCAGTGAAAAAAAGGAAGTGCATTAAAAAATTCCTCTGTTTTTGTGAGTGAGTGGCTTCTTTCCAGTGCTGAAATACTAGGATCTATCACATATGGGAGAAAGATAGTGAGTCACTACTGAGACTTACTTTGTTTCTACAGTGACATTTTGTAGGGTGAATACCAAATTTTGCCCCAGCTTTCCCACTGGACATGCCCAGTCAATGGTGTGTACCCCAGAACTGTATTCACTCCAGTTACTCCCAGTTTTTATGTCCCTCTGCATGTGCAAATAATGGTTTTCTCACTACGTACTATGGAGTCTGGGTCTGTGAGTTGCCTCCCTGGTCCAGAGGGTTTTGTGTTTGTACACTCAAGGCTGTGGCAACTTTCTAAGCCAAATCATACCCATGCTTATAAATCAAACAGATTGCTGAAGTCTTTTCTCAATGTAAGCAATGATGCCAGGTGGTCAAAGAGTTTGTGAGACAGTGCCAGCCCTTTGAGACCCGTCCTCCCCTGAAAACCACAAAAGCTTGACTTCTCAACTCAGAAGGTGGGTCCCTATTCACCCCTTCTTTTTGTTCCCAACCTTAATTTAAACCTTTCACGTGCCTATATCTAATCTTTACCCTCTGTGACTGTCTGTTCTAGCTCTCTCCCACCACTCATTGTTGTAGGTTGACCACAGAAACCCTAAAAGGAGTTGTTCTGCAATTGTTCTATAACTCAAACAATGAACCCCTTTCTAAAATGTCTCCTGATTAAACACTCTCAAATACATTGGCATGCACTGTATTTCTTCCCCAACACTAGCCTGACATGTGAAAGGAGTCACTTTTAAATTAAAACTAATAGTGCTTTTCCATTTTATAATAACCGTGAGCTCTTCATGGGGCTAGCATTGTTTTCCAAGTCCATTTATCTCCTACCTTAAATTCTGGGGGTAGGAAGATATCTGATAATTCCATTAGCCTGAATTCACTGAGGAACAGTCTCCCTTAAAGTAAAAAGGTTAAAAACTTGGATAGATTCTCTTAAAATAAAAATAAACACATATAATTCTATGGCTTTCAATAGCAATAGCCATATATTTCATAACATGGATTTAATGTCTTTATTTCTCTTGGAATTTGATCATACTTTTTTTAAAAAGCTACTTTTTTAAAAAAAGGTAGTGACTGAATTTCTGTCATGCAGGTTAATGATCGAAAAATACTGACCTATACCCAATTTGTCATTTCCATGAAATATAATTTATATCAGTAAGCCATATGTTATTATTGTTACATTTAAAAATGAGAGCAAGAATCTCCTCATTGACATGCAACTTCATACTTTTCAACATAGGTGTTTACATCCTTCTGTTTCTTTTATTTGCCTGAGACTCGCCTAAATTGAATATTCTGAACATGATATTTCCAAAAATGGTTAGCAGTCTAGGTAGATTTATTTAACCACTCAAGGGAATTGAATTTGGTGGTGGGAAGAAATCAGAAAATAATCTGAGGCAAGCTGGAGACAGAATAACAACAGTCAGATTATCATTTCCGTTTCTCACATTTCTTCATGCATTCCACCTACTTCAGCTGGGATAAGATGTATGGATTAAAAATAAGCACTCAATAATTACAGAATTAAGGGGGCAGGAAAGATATCTTCTTGAGATAATGAAGCAAGAATCAATTTGTCCTTGAGTTTTCTTTGACTATCTGCTGGTATACAATGCTGTGAGGACCCCAATGTGTAGACCTTCCCCGTAGGCCCAGTTATTTTCAGAAGGTTTATGGGTTTTGGCTTGGTGAACTTAGGTACAAGGGAGAAGAACAAGCAGGTTCTTGATTGCCGTTTCATACGATATGGGAAAGTAGAACTCTTTGGCCCATTCTAATTAGTATTTCTCCTAAACACAAGTGGAGCCTTCTGGGGTTAACAGAGTCCCAGAGTGAGTGCATGTAAGCGAGCCAGATTAATTGTAATAAGCTGGTCTATAGGAAGGCTTTTGTGGAAAATGATAAAAGGGTGCTACTTATGGGCAAGAGGGAGTCCAGCTCTGCCCTGAGTTTCTGTGGGTGTATGATATCAGTTACAAAGAAAAGGTGAAGCTAAATTTAAACCCTGCTGTAATAGTAAAAGGAATGGAGAATATCAAATCATATTTTGCTGTAGAAAACATTGTGATATTGGTAACAAGAAGGCCAGAGAGTACAGGTTGAGGTATGAGTATTACAGTCAAAGGAAGCAAAAGGATGAAGGTATTGTCATTATACCACGGAAAGATACATTTTGGGTGAAAAATTGGAGGCTAGGGAGAATATAGTCACGCAATCAGGGATGATATGGAGAAATATTTCATGGTTCTCAGATACTACACATATGTGACAGAAGGTATAATTTACTTTATGAGAGTTTAGCAGACCTAATTTGAGACAATAAATAGGTTCTTACTTAAACATCTCTGTTTCAATCTTTGTGACTCATCGCCTTTTAGAGGGTGAATAAACTAGAAATACCATTTAGAGAAATATTCCCTCAACAGATCTTACTCATAACACATATTTATAAAATAGCCAGGGCCCATAATGTTTCTGGTGGTGCTTTCTTCAATGAGGAAAGCAGGACTGGGGCTCAGCACATCAGTTCTCCCCTCCCCCAGAGCACTAGATGTGCTCTAGCACCAGGGAGACACCAAGGGACCTGAGATACTTATCTGTTCTTTTCCATGGAATTTGTAGTTTCTGTCGTTCCAGATATCAGTTTACTTGCCAACTTGAGGTGTTCCTGTGTTGTGCATGTATCTTCACACCTCTCCTAAAAGAATGTCTCTGTCTTTCCCACGCACTGGCATCCTTGATATCCTCCAGTTGCCTGAATGATATCCACAGAGCTCAAGATCTGATCAGACCAATGTGGAGATATTGAAAAACAAGAGAAGAAACAAACCATTGAAATTAGCCAAGGAGAGTACTACCACTGATTATTACTCTCACTGCATGTAATTAGTTTAAAAATACAGTTTTGTTTTGCTTGTAGGAAAACAAATGCTTATTACATTCTTATCCTCATAACAGATGAACCTATATCCA
>PVLD010028818.1:0-18879 GCA_004027595.1 Dinomys branickii | reverse complement strand
TAAGTCAGTCCCCTAACAAAATAAAGTCAGAGAAGACAGTTTGAGAAGCTGAGGGCAGCACACGTCTGAAGAGCAGCAGCAGTTTTATGGGGTGCTGTGCGGGTGGGGTGTAGCTGGTCAGGATCCCAGACCTGGTTTTACAGCTCCAGAGGAATCCAGTGGTTTGGGGTTCCCAGGCATAGACTGGGTCTGCTGGGGCAGTGTGGATCCTGGGAAGCTCTACTGGGACTCTAGGGACCACAGGTTTAGGGCAGGAGGATTTCTAGATGGAACTGAAGGTTCCTGTGAATCCTGAAAATTAGTTACTTGTATGGTAGTGTCCTCAATCTTGAAGGGAGATGAGGTAGGCTAGGTAAATTTAGGGCTGGTAAACCTTGTTTCACCAGCTTTGGGACAGACATGTCTCCTTAACTAAAATACCTACATGTACAGCTGAGAAGGAACAGCAAGTTTTATAAAATAAAGGCCAAACTTTAGTCCACTCTTAGTTACCTATTGAGCCTCTATAGGACAAGTGAAGAGTCACTCTCTTCTTTTCTTTTTGGGGCACTAAAACCTGCACCCGAACCTTAGTACTGAGCTATATCCATAGCCGGTATTCTCCATCTGGGTATCACTAAATTGTCCAGGCTGAGCTGGAACTTAAGATCCTCCTGCCTCAGGGCATTACAGGCATGTGCCACTACATCCAGCTAAAAGCCTGCTTTAAATCTCTGTCTACCTCAGAAAAAAACACAAGTCATGCTTTCAATGAGTAACAGTTTAGAGACCCAGGAGTTTCTCCTCAGTTCCTATGGTGGTCTCTTTTTTTTTTTTTTTTTTTGTCTTTTGTCTTTTTGAGACAGGGTCTTGCTATGCAGTTCAGGCTGGCCTTGAGCTCACTTTGTAGCCCAGTCTGGTCCCAAACTCACAATGACCCTTCTGCCTCAGCCTCTCAAGTGCTGGGATTACAGGTGTGTGCCACCACGCCCTCCCTACAGTGGTCTCTTTATCAAAATGATAAAGGCATTTCCAATTGGTAGGACAGTGAAAAAAATACATATAGGTTTTAAGAGAAGTTGATTTTGTGAAGGAAACAATCCAATTAAAAAACAAAGGGAACTCCGGGACGCTGACTAAATGTTCTATCCTGATGAAGATTCCCTACAAACGACATTGTAAAAGACTAGCATATCTGCACTTGCATAAAGTTCAAAGGTAAACAAAACTGGAATGTCGAGATAGATGGGTACTCAAGTAACTAGCAAGGAAGTCAGGATAGTGGTTTCTATTCTTGATAAGGCGCAGACTGTAACTGAAAGGGAAGTGGACATTTCTAAAGGGACAGAAACATTTTCTTTTTTTGACCAGGACAGATACATGGGTGTTTTTACAATAAATTCCTGAGCTTTAAATTTACATTTAACACACATTAATAACCTTTTTTGTATGCTAGTTATTCCAGCTGGGTGTGGTGGCACACGCCCATAGGCAGGAGGATTGTTCAAAAGGCCAGTATGAACTGCACAGTGACACCCTGTCTAAAAAACCCCAAAGTTTTTTTTTTTTTTTTTTTTTTAGCGGTACTGGGGATCAAACTCAGGACCCTGTGCTTGCTAGGCAGGCGCTTATTCCACTGAGCTATATCCCCAGCCCCAAAAACCCCAAAGTTATTCCTAAATAATGTTAACAATTTTAAATTAAAAGCGACTGTCATTGCTTAGGACAGAAAAAGAATGAATATGGTCCTTTGGAGTTTTAAGTGCATCTCTACTGTGAGAGAATAGGACATCAACTCTATAATTTGGTTTTGCAAGATAATGATAAAAGAAAAAGAACTACAGGACACAAGCAGAAATTATGCTCTATTTTCTTTTTTCTTTCTGTCTTTCCTCCCTCCCTCTTTTTCTTTCCTTTATTTGTTGGTCTCACTATATAGCCCAAACTGGTCTACCCTCTTGCCTCAGCCTCAAGCAGTGCCATTTCTGGGTAGAAATTACATTTTCTAAAAGCTAAGAATAAAATTTAAGGGTACATGGTGACACATGCCTGTGATCTCAGCTCTCTGGGAGACTGAGCTGGAGAATCACCAAGTTCAAACTCTGCCTGAGCAACTTATTGAGATCCTGCCTCAAAATTAAAAATTAGAAAAAGGGGTGGGAATGTAGTTCAGCGTGAAAGCACCGTGTTCACTCTCTAGTATCACAAAAACAAACCTACCACTCTAATATCTTATGCCAAATAGTTTTTATTTTAATGACTGATAATATTCAATCATACACTATTTACCTAATGTTAGGCATTTAGAACAATTCCAAGATTTTCCTACTTAATTTAAGGCACAAATGGACACATTTGCACATACCTAGTCAGTGAGGATTCTAGGGTGTACTATGGGAGGGTCAGGTGTTTCTAGAGTAAAAATTTATGTAGGGCTTTACAGTTTATATCATGCTGCTAACAGACAGCTCCCTGTGTGTTTGAGAGAGAGAGAGAGGGAGGGTGTTTTGTTTTGTTTTGTTTTGATGTTGCCCAGGCTAGTCTTGAGCTCTTAGCCTCCTGAGTAGCTGGGGCTACAGATTAGGGACTACTGTGCCCAGCTTTCTATATAACTTTAAAAAAAAATTGTCTTTGGTGGTAACGGTGATTGAATCCAGGACTTTTACACATGCTGGGCAAGTGCTCTGCCACTGAGCTACATCCCCAGCCCTTTCAAAATTTTATTTTGAGACAGGGTCAGGATCTCCATTAGGTTGCCCAGGTGCCTTGAACTTCCAATCCTCCTGCCTATTCCTTTTGAGTAGCTAGGGTTACAGGGGTGCACCACCATGCCTGCATTCTATATAGCTTTTCTATTTCATGTGTGTGTGTGTGTGTGTGTGTGTGTGAGAGAGAGAGAGAGAGAGAGAGAGAGAGAGAGAGAGAGAGAGAGAGAGAGGTTTTTTATGTAGCACAGGTTGGGTTCAAAAGCTCAGTGAGTCTCCTGCCTTAGCCTCTTGAGTGCTGCGATTACAGGCGTATGCCACCACACCCAGCTCTATAAAAAGAATACTATTTGTCATGTCACCAATAATTACCAAAACACTAATATTCTAAGATTTCACGTTCATCTTCTTTTTAGTTTCAGGACTACAAATTTCACTAACTCTTCTCAAGCCTTATTTCCAGAGAGTAGAGTCCTCTCACCTAGTAGTGTGTACGTCTTTCATTAAGCAGGACACCTGGGGTATCCGTCTCTGTACACAAACATCAATCTCATTGTTTTCAAAAGGCGGGTACATTGCGCCATTATACAAATGTACCATACTATTTCATCAATTGGAGCTAGGGATATAGCTCAGCGGTACAGTGCCTGCCTGGTAAGCGCAAGGTCCTGAGTTCCATTAGCAACACGCCTCCCCCCCTAAATTATCAGTTCTCACTAAAGCACCTGGGGTTGTTTCCAATTATTTACTATCACACCCACTGACTCGAGTCAACATACGAAGCGGCTCCTCTCGAAACCATTCTGAGCTTAGGTATGTACGTCTCAACAGGACACAAAACGAGAAAGCACCCAAAACTCCTGCTGCAGAGGCACAAAACATGTAGCTATAAATAACCTTCCATTAAATGCAGATCAAGGAGTTGGAAAATGTTTATTTCTCTTAGTGCAGAGATGACAAACAGGAAAGTGAGCGTAGCACAAATGCTTAATTGAAAAATGGTTTCTTTCTGAGATCCATTAGCGTGATTCTAAATCTTAAAGAGGTTTCCAAGGCGAGAAAGTAGTTTTCTTACACAACGACCTTAAGACTTCTCTGAGGTGAGTACAAGAAAGGATAAAATCTTCACAATTGAAGCTCTGAAACTTCAACGTGATGCCTCCATGTGCACAACTGAAGTTTTAAAGATCGCACTTGCTCAGAAACACCTAAGCGCACAGACTTAAGGTCGCCGCTCCCAGGGGGTACGGCTCCGCCGGGCGGGCCGGGGTCGCCGGCGCCGGAAACAGGGGCGGCCCCCCGGCCCTTCCGGCTCTCACCTCAGCTCCTCGTCGACGCTCCGGCGGGGCTCTTCGGCCGAGGCCACCACCGAGGAAGTAGCAGCGGTCTTGTTCTTCAGGATCCCCTTGATGGGCCGGTGCGACGCCGTCGAGGCCGCCATTGCTGGGGGTTCCGGTTTGTGGCTCAGGGTCGCTGCTGTCGAAGGGTCCAGAAAGAGAAATGTCGGGCGCTCACAGCGACCTGCCAGTGTAGCCGCAGAGCCAGCTCTGGGCTAAAGCGGCCTAACTAGCTGGAGTGAGAACAATTCCCGGAGTCACTGGCACGACACAATAGTCGTGACGCCACAGTGGACGCTGCGCGGTGACCAGCCCTGCACCGCCGGCACTCGACCCGCTCCCGGGAGAAACGCTGGCCTAGTGCCTCAGCGCGCGGGCAACGCAGACGCCAAAGCCAAGCGGACCCACCCTCTCGCGATATCTAGGGCAGGGCGGGGCGAGAACAAAGCCTGCCCCTGGCCCCGCCCCTCCTCGCCCCGCCCGGCTTGGGCCGCCTGGTTCCGCCTCTGGCTTCTGCTTTGTAGATGGAGTGTTTCTGGATCCCTCCTCTCATAGGAGGCCGTGTTAATGTTTCTGTTTAATAGCTCGGAAAACTGAGACCCAGAGGTAATCTCACTCCCGAGATGTTAGCTGACTTCCAAAGAAATGCTGCCTCCTCTTCCCATTCAACCCTCGTAAAAAAGCTGAACTCCCTATTGAAAGATCATAGAGATCAGTGCATGGAGTTGTCCTTAAAGACTGATGATGAAATCACAGAATACTAAGTTGCAGGAAGTCCTAGAAAGCCTGCGTTGGAATAGACTAACCTTTTAGCGCTGCAACTGATGGCTGGAGAAGGAAACTGACCACTGGTGTCACAGCCTGACCATAGCATGGGAGGAAGACAGGGAGGATGGCGGGTGAAGATCGAGACCTGGAATGAGGCCCATGCAAGCTAAGGGACGGCTGGGCTGCAGAAGTAAGAAGGGTGACTTGCAACAGCAACAGTCTCTCTCAGAGAGAGCCCTAGCCATCTCTGCACATACATTTATTTATTTACTTATTTTGAGACAAGGTCTTGCTATGTAGTTCAGGCTTGCCTTGAACTTACAATGTAGTGCAGGCTGGACTCAAACTCGTGGCAATCCTCCTGCCTCAGCCTTCTAACAAGCCCAGAGGTCAGGGCCTCACCCCTGCCCCCCGGCTCTGTTTATGTCAGCATACCTGGGACTCAGCAAGTACTTCCTTGGATGAACCTGAACATGGTACCCAGCAAACCTCTGTCCTCTGGGGTGGGGGTGGAGGGCAGAGTTCTGCCCCATCTCAAGCAGCAAGAACCCTGGAGCCTCTTATCTCAAGTCCAAGTCTCAGCTCCCTTAGTGCCTTGAGGAGAATGCTCAGTTTCATGCCCTTAGGACTCTGCTCCTCTAGAGCAACTTCAGGGGTCCTAAAAACTATTCTGCTTTGATTTTTCTGGCCCCCAGCCCACAACTGAATTCCTGCCAGAGCAGGGCCTCAGTAAGGGAAGGAATGCTGATGGAGATAATGGAGGGGAAGTGGCCAGGAACGGGAGGAGGAGGCAGCGCTGCTCATCACGGGGGAATGTCCCCAGCAAACAAAGAGCAAGGCCTCCCCAGCTACCCCGGGTTTGACCCCACCTCTGTCCCCAGACAAGTGTCCCCAACGCCCTCCCTCCTTGCCAGGCAAAGCACTGTGTAGCGGATCTGGTATCATGACCTGACAGATCTCTCCAGCCCAGGGGCAAGGTGGGGTTAGTGCAGGGAAGCAGGATGTGTCCTTCCCACCCAAGCACCTGTACTGCCTCCTCTGCCGAGGCATGTGAGCACCTGGCACCGCTCAGCAGCAGCAGTGCTTTCAAGGGAAGCTCAGAACTTCCTTTTTTCAATGATTAGGCGATTTGCTTTGTTCTTGCTAGGGCTTGCAATTGGCACAGTGAGCCTGTGACCACACCCATAATTAAGCTATGCCTTGGTTGTAGATCCTCTAATGAAAAGGGCTCCCATAGTGAGACAGAGTGTGTTTTATTACAGCTCATAAACTAAAAGATATCTGAGTAGGAGGAAGTGGAGGGTTCTCTGAGGAACTTCAGAAGGAATATTTTCCTCTCCAAACTTACAGTTTTACTTCATGATTTTTGTTCCACTCTCAACACCACTAAAAGGGATTGCACATGAAGAGAACTTCCTTAACTGAAAAACATGAAAGAGTAGTCTTGCTGCAAGGTCACGAGTGCTAGTTCAACTTTATAATTTAGAATTGCTGGCCCACTTTATTCCTAAGTGTGGCCCCAAGCTTTCCCAATGTTTCCTTTTTCCATAGCTCTCTCTCCCTCCAGGCCTCTGCTGAAGCTTGCTTTTGGCAGAAAGCAGCTGGACCAGAGAGCTCAAGCACTGAATTTAGCTGTATCTGTGTTCCATTTCCTGTGGATGGAGACTTCCGTTCTGGGTTCAGTTTCTGGAAGTAGCTATTGAGCTCAAGGCAAATCGTATACAGTATTTAAAAATAAGCATATTAAACAAGATTACCTGGCAGTTATTTCTGCTCTCTTTGAGCTCTTCATCGTGGTTGTCTGACCCAGCATATTTGGAGGAGAGGAGACACATTTAATACACACCCCTGCCCCTGCCATGTGCCTGAGCCAGGTGGCTCTCTGTCCCTTGGAATGGACTGCTGAGGCCGATACCTCCAAGGTTTCCACCAAGAACAGAATTCCAGTCCTAGAAGTGGCTGTCATGGCTGTTCTGCCTAAATCATTAACCAGGGAGCCCTAAATAGAGAACTGGGTGGTGCCCTCACCCTAACATCTGGAAAAATACCCCAAAGTGGTGTGATTTAATGACCACCGAGTCAGCTGCTTTTTGTTTGCCAAGAGCAGCACAGGATTCTTTTCCTTTTCAGGTAACCCTTCCCCAGAAGGGAGGACCACAGATTTTGTAGTACACTGTAGAAATCCATGGAGGCAGAGCAAGATTATTTAAACAAAATGCAAGAAGCATTGAAGAGGAAGACAGCCCACAGGCATACCAAGGACACAGTTTAATCATTTTCTGCTTCAAAAATAGCTTTCATTTGAACCATGGAAAGCTCCACTGCTTCTCTCCTATCTACAAAAAGGACACCTTCACCTTACCACAAAAGCCTCCAAGGGACTGACACTTTTTGGGAAGTCACAGAGCACAACCCCCACCCTCAGGACACAATGCTTTCACTCACCCCTAGATGCTTCCTGACCCTTTAAAAACTACTTAAATCCAGCCAATCTGGGCAAGCACTTTTATTCAAAGCCCCTGAGTAAAAAAAAAAAAAAAAAGAAAAGAAAAAATGGAAAGAAAAAGAAGATGGGATAAGTAGTGTGACAAGTCTTGGAACTGGAAAGTAGGAAATGTGAATTATTGTTTTGGCTATGCTCTGAACGGATCTTGTGCCAGGAATCAATTCTGTGTGTGTGGTTATAAATTTTCCATAAGTGCTAGCTAGTTTGGTTCATAAATTATTGCAAGAGGTAAGCAAGCATTGCCATCTATTGTAACTTCACTGTGTCAGTTAGGCCAAATTCTATTGTACTTTATTCTGTGAACTCATAATGGGATAAAGAGTAAAAGCTTTGATTCAGAATATAGGGGTGGGGGTGGGGCTTAGTGGCCGGGGGCTTGCCTAGCATGAGTGAGGACCTGCATTTGACTCCCAGCACTGGAAAACAAAACAAGACAGACAAAACGAAACCACAGTATATATGATGTTGATATAAACACTTCATGAAAAACCTCAAATATATTTTAAAGCCTAGTACTAAGTCTAAACTCCTGGGCCCACCTGTTTTTCTAGGCTCCTTTTGTGTTCATATCCACTTCCTTTCTGTCCTTCACACAAATCACATGGTACCAGAGCATTCCGAGAACCAAGGATCTCAAATCTGATCCAGATCACAAACCCACGTAACGCATGATTGAATTGGGTTTAGTAGCATGAGTCCGTGGTCCCAGCTACTGCGGAGGCTGAGGCAGGAGGATCATTTGAGCCTCGGAGTTTGACGTCATCCTGAGCAGCATAGCAAGAGCCTCTCAACAGCAATAACAAAACAAGAACAAAAACAAACCTGATTCACGTAACTAGGAAGATACACCTTCCTGAAAATAGCAAAAACTGTTCTCCTACAGCAAAGAACAAAAGTTTGGAGAGACACACAAAACTGTGTGTGTGTGTGTGTGTGTGTGTGTGTGTGAGCACGTGCCTATGCACAGTCTTTCTTAGAAAAAGTTCTTATTCCAAAGTGAAAAGAAAGGAAATGCCTACATTCCTTTACTTCCTTTTACAGGAATACACTAATCTGCGTACAGTGCTACCCGCTTTCTCCAGTTACCCCAGTTCAACGGTCACCTTCTTCCCCGACTCCACCCAGCAGTGCTAGTCCTGCTTCTGCGGCTGTTTGCATTTCTCTGTCTCCTGGGGTCATCATGCTCTGGGTGTCAGTGTCCTGCTGTGGCCTCTGAGCAGGATGTGTGTCTTTCTCCTCCCATTTCCCAACACAGTCGCCTGATAAATGTGGTGTCCACCATAAGAAGTTCTTTTGTTTTGTTTTGTTTCCATTCTGGGGATTAAATCCAGGGCCTTTGCATTGAGAGTCATCTCCATTCCTTTTCTATTTCTTATTTTGAGACATGGCCTGGCGCATAGTTGCCCATACTGGACTCAGCCAAGAAGGTCTTAGTAAGCAAGCTTGGGCTGACTCAGGGAATGAATGAGTAAGTCCTCTGACAGCCCCTCTCCACAATGATGCCCATAAAAACATATGTTCCCAGAAAGCAACCTGATTATACGTCTTGTTCTACATGGCGCAGTGAGGTGTCAACAGCTGTAAGCTGGGAAGGAAATAATAGGAACGGAAATGACTGTTGGTGAGGTAGAGAGCTTTCCAGGAGAGGTTGCCCCAAACGGTGCAAAAGCTGGGTTGCTATGTACCAGACCCTTTTCTGGGTACTATCTGCTGCTTAGTTTCATAAAATAAACTACAGCTGGTATTTTCTTTCTTTTCATTTTTGATTTAGAACCCCTTGTTTTTAAAATGTTTTACCTTTATTAGTACATGTTTGCAGGATATAACTATTGCATTCAGCAAGGGGAGTTAGTACGTTTGCATGTACATGACACTTTACATTCTTTTTACCTAGAGCCCCTAGAATCCCTAATTCATTTACCCTGTTTAAAAAATTCTTTATTAATACACACATGTGCACACGCACGCATACACACACACACACACACACACACACACACTCAGACCCTTTAGTTTTGTGTGTTTTTTGGTTCTGTGCTCTATGGGCTGGCACACAGGTGTGCCAGTCACGTATTCTTATTAAGGGGCTGTGCCCTGGGTGGCACTGCAGACCTGTGTTGTCCTGTGGCTAAGGCTAAGGCAAGGGGGGGAACCCTCAATAGGAACCACAAAGCCCTCCCAAGAGAAACCGGTGTCTTACTTACTCCCAAAGGATGGAAGCCCTCAGGCTTGGGAATCAGCAGCAGGGAGGTGAGTTGGTGATTCGTGTGCACACGTGCTGTGTGAAACAGAGCAGGACATGCAGAAGGCTCCCATATCTCCAACCAAGAACATCCCATAGCACAAAAGAATTTGCCTTTAATTGTTTGTCCTGCATGGAGTTTTCTAGCCTGCGTCTTCAATGGAACTGACTTGAGAAAGAGGCCTGCGGGGATCTCACCTACCCTGCTGCTTGTGATCTCAGTTACCCAGAAGGCCAGGGCAGGAGGATGGCAAGTTTGAAGCCAGCCTGGATAACTTAGGGAGACACTCTTAAGAAGGATTAAAAAAAAAGGGGGGGGGGTAGAGATGTAGCTCAGTGCTCCCTGGGCTCAATCCCTAGCATTGAAAAAAAAAAAGTCAGCCAAAGGGGGCTAGAGGTAGAACTGAGGGGTAGAGGGCTGGGGATATAGCTCAGTGTCATAAGCACCTGCCTGGTAAGCACAAGGTCCTGAGTTTGATCCCTGGTATTGCAAAAAAAGAACTCAGGGGTAGAGTAGGTGCAAAGGCCCTGGTTCACTCACATACATGTGCACACATACACTCACATGCAAACCAAAGAAGCTAAAGTAAAAACTAATTTTACCTCTAGATATTTTTTTAAAAAGAGGGCACCTATAATGTTGTAGGGAACCAACTAGATAAGCTATCTCTTTTAACTGCCTGTTATTAATTAATTAACTCGGAAGCCCAATCCTGTCCAAGATAGACCCCTTTTCAGCAGAAATTTTATGAAAATCTACCAGGCCCCTAACATTCTGATGTTCTTAAATGCACTGCTCAGCTGTGCTTGTCAAAGGCAATTCTGCTTGCCACATTTCAGAAGAGTCCAGAGCGTGTCTGGCTGTGCTAGGAAGGACTGCAGCGCTGGGGCTGGGGTGCTTTATGGGTGACCACAGCGGAAGCCGACTTTGATCTTGCACCACTCTCCCATCCAGGCAGGGGTGAGCTAAGGCTGGGGTGGGTTCCCTCTGAAATGTTCAGGGTCAAAGAGAACGCATAAAAACATTAACTGCTTTTAGTCCAGGTTTACTCTCCCTCCATTTATACGAGTGGGCAGGAACAAAATCTCTTAATCAAGTTAGCATACTTATTAGATGTGAAATTATATTTCTCGAAGGATTAGAATGTAATGCAATTAAATCAGTGCTGTAATAGTGCTAAGCAGAATTTAGCACAAACGTCTTTTCCTCCCCCACTGCAAGCTCCAAACTCTACCTCCAGTCTTCCCAGATTCTGGGATCTAGCCAAGCCCTTCCCTCCTGCGAGACAGCCACTTTTAGGAGCCAACTAGGCCAGCTTGGCCAGCTCTCAGGAATCACATGGCATGGTGGACAGGTCCTTTCACACTCAAAGCAGGTTGGGTGACCAGGCTCCCCAATCCTGTCACTTGCAGCCCCTTGGACACACAGCTCCTTGTTATCCTCAGGCATCTGGGTGCCCTCCTGCTGCACACTCTGACCTCCCCTCTTCACAAGCTGCCTGTGTTCAGAGTATCAGTGATCGAAAAATATGGTGAATGTTTAAATGCGAGCTTACAGCGTACTGATGACATATAGATAGCATATTGTTATATTCTGCTTTTGCTTATTGAAAACTGATTAGCATTCTCTGTTGGGAAGCTGTATGTTGAAGAATTTTTAAGTATACCACAGTAATGTGAGATGGAGAAACACTTCAATAATTAAGACAAAGTGTACAAAGTCTGATCAAGTACTCAGTGGATGTTTACATTTTAAAAATTAATTACAGTAAAATACCCCCTCAAAACACTCCCCTCCCCGGCTTTGAACCTGCTCATCCTGTTGTTCTTGCCCTGTCTGAAGCCGCTCTAGAAGTCCTCTTCTATGAGTGTTTTTATGAGGTGTGATAAAAAAATACGGTGGATACTGCTGCCAAGGGTTATCCGTAGGAAACAGAGGCTCATAAAAACTTTACAGTGTGTTCACATCCACCTTATCCACTGGCTCTGCCTCCGGGAATCTCCTGGCTCTTCTGCAAAGTCAAAGTGACCATGAAAGGGGAAACATTTGGAATGGATGAAGGACGTCTAGGAAGCCACGACAGCACAACTAAAAAGACATGAACGAGGACTCGCTAGAACTGCTTTGGAAAGTGGTAAGAACGGCACTTAAAGCAAGGGGGAGGCTTCAAGGGGCCTAATAGCAATGTGCCTTTCACTATGTTGTTTTCTAGTCCCTTACCCTCCTTCCAACCCTTCTTCCCAGCTCTGCTTACAAAAGCTTTGTTTCCATGTTTATAATACTTAAAAACAAAAATTCAAACACACACACCATATTCTTCAGACACACCTCATACCTGATAACAAAAGACACAGGGCTGCCCTTAACAGAGTAGGACAGAAAGTGATTGACTTGGAGTCCTGGGCTTGTGATTCATGGAGGCCTCTGCAGTGCTACTACTTTTTTAGTTTTGGGCTCACTGGGGAGATCCAGGGGTGGAGGGATGGGGAATTTTTTGGAGGCTCAGAGAAGCTGCTAACCAAATGGTCCTGTTGTGCCATACATTAAGTACCAGCTGCACTGAGGCCCCAAATGCCTTTCCAAACGCTGCCTGCATCCCCCACTTCACACAATCCTGAGTTTTCTCTCCCATGTAGCTCTCAGAGTGTGACTGGCAGTTTCCCCCATCACAGTGCAGAGGGGCTGGGAAGGACTTGAGTCTTCTCCTTGACCTCCAAGGCTGCTGCTTCTCTCATCTCACTTTCTTTACCCTGATACTTCCTTCCAGGACAAAAACTCCTCGAGGCCTGTGTCTACCATGTATCCCTCTCTGCCTTTCCAGTTGCTGCTCCTAGCAGACTAGCAGGCTCCTGCCAGTGTCTAAATTTCATCAAGAGCACTGGTTCATTTTTTCTCATTTAAGAAATATTATTAATTATCGACTGTGCATATTTCTGCTGCATGTAAAACGATGCATAAGACTTGATTCTTGTCTTTAGGTATAAGTCTAGCATTTAAAAAAGAAATATAAAACAAAGACTCCACAGACTAGGAGGTAGATGCCTAACTGGACAGACCAGATTTGGAAACATGGCCACATGGGACTAATGATGTGTTCATTTTCTATGGCTACTGTCACAAATCACCACAAACTCATGGGCTGAGAGCAATAAAAATTGACTCTCTTGTAGTTCTAGAGCCTGCAAGGCAGAAGCAAGGGCTCGGGCAGGAGCCCTCTGTGTTCCCTCTGCAGCTCTGGGTTGGGACCCTTCTTCACCATTTCCTAGCTTCTGGTGGTGACCACACACCCTGAATTCTTCACTTGTGGCCACTCTCCCAGTCTTCCCTCTGTCTTCACAGTGGGCTGTCCCTGTGTGTTTTTGTCTTCGCTGACATTGTTTTGGCATAGTTCCTGATGCTCTCAGTGCTCAGACCTCTGGCCACCTATCTGCCTCCATATTCCATGAATCAGCCAAATTCCTAGACACTAGATGCTACAGAATTATTGAGTTCCTTCCTTGGGGGCACTCTTGGACCTATCTGGGACACTGCTGCCTCCCCCTTCTATTTCCTGCTAACTCCAGCGTGTTCTTCCAAGTGCAGATTTGATCTGTTGCTCAAGGAGGCCTTCCCCACCTCTTCCTGGGCAGGACTGGGTGGCCCTTTGTGCTTTCGTGATGCCCCATTTTGCCCTAGTTACAGTCTCCTCCTCACAGGTGGTCTCCAAATCCTGGGTTATAATGGTTGGTTTCCTTGTGTATCTTTTCCTCTCCACTGTCAGCAGCACCGGCAGGTTCCAGATCAATCTCCTAAAAGCACTGCCCATTTAACATCTGTGGGGGGTTTCCATGCTTCTTTTCTTTCCACCCAAGTTTTGGCATTTTGAATGTACTTTCTCTTGTTGGAATCACTGGACTTCCACACACACTGGATTTAGGCTGTACCCCTTTACAGAGGTCATGTTTGCAGTTACCCCTCATGGAGGCAGAGCAGCTAGGCCTGAATGAGGTGGGCTGGAGCCATTAGTAGGCAGCTGGGAGCATTGCTGTGCTTGAGATGTTAAGGTAGAGACTCAAGACTAGTGCTGTGGGTGGATTCCAACTGTAAATGCTTGAAATAACTGGCTTTCTTTTTTTTTTTATGTTTTTGAGACAGGGTCTCCCTATGCAGTTCAGGCTGGCCTTGAGCTCACTTTGTAGCTCAGGCTGGTCTCAAACTCACAATAGTGCCTCGGCCTCCCGAATGCTGGGATTACAGGCGTGCGCCACCACGCCCAGGTAACTTGCTTTCAGTCGTCCACAATATCTGGTACAAATCAGTATTTGTAATGGATAGTATTTGTAATTAGCACATAAGAATACTGTTATTATGTTATTTTTATATTAAATTATATTCCAGAATGTTACTTTGTTATTTAAGGTCTTGATTAATAAATAATAAGAGAAGAATAGCATTCCAGGGAAGTGATACCATTGTTCATAAAATATTGCAAATCTGTTATAAGCTAATTTGAAATATGAAGTCTGAGGTGCCTTTGGTCACAATAGTTTTTAAAGTCCTTAAAATGTCAAAAGTATAGGAACTAAAAAAGAACATATTTTTAAAAAAAACTGTTTGTAAAGTGGCTGACTTAAACTAGGCTCTATGCCCAATTGTTCATTAATTTCACTTCTCTGACCTAGAACTAGGAATGCAAAAATATCAAACAGACTCCCTACTCACCCCCTAGGGGAAGAAACAGGCCAGCAATTCAACAATGAAGAATCAAGGAGAGGGCTGGGGATACAGCTCAGTGCCTGCCCAGCAAGCGAGGGCCTGAGACTGTTTAGGTAAATGATATTTTTCAGTGCTGGACCAGAAGTCAGAGCTTCATGCATGGTAAGCCCTTGTGAATGCCAGGCAAATGTGTTTACCACTGAGCCTCATCCTCAGCTAATTTCAGCAAATAATTTAAAATTCACACACACACACACACACACACACACACACACACACACAATTTCTATTTGGAGGCAGTAATTCTAAGAACAAGAACCAGCTGCCTTCCTGCCAAAGCTAATGAATGAGTGCTGAGTTCTTAGGCATAATTCAAATAATGAGTCAGATCACTCTGTGGAGCAGAAAACTGAGAACACTGCATGGGCTACTCATCTTTGTCCCTCAAGCAGAAAACTACCACATGATTTTTGATTGTATTGAATTTTGTGACTGAATGCAATGGTTTCTGGGATCATCTCTGAATTCTGTTTTTAGAGAGTTGCTCCATTGCTTGATTAGTTTCCTTTTATTATCCTGAAATGATCATTCTTCTTTATTTTAAGTTGCTTTGCTTTTTTCCCCCTTTCAGCTGGGTGCTTAACATTAGGAGCCATCATTTTGTGTGACAGCTGTTTCCTAGGAAGCCACCTAACGTTACTCTTTGTGACTTTTAGGGGAATGTCTTTCTTTAACATGGCAGTGAGAATGACTGTGTCAATACTAACATAATTAATGAATAATATGAAGTAAAGAAGAGGTGTATTAGAGAACTTCAAAAGATTCTCTAAGATAGGCTACTCTTTGGTAAATTGTTCATTTTCATAGAGTGATGTCACTGTCACCCTGTACTATGACTAATTCTCTTAGTTATGAGGAGACATGATATCACAGGGCTTTTGTATGAAATGAAAACCTCTTTCAATGGTACACAGTGATACTTTTGTGTCATATTTCAAAACAGACTTCAGAATGGGTGACATTTTCAAGGAAAAAAGAAAGGATGAATGAATGACCTGGTTACATGATCTATATCATAAGGAACATGAGAACTGAACACAGATAAAATATTCACACTTATTAAGAAATTAGCCAGGGAGATAGCTCAGTGGCCCAGTGCTTGCCTGGCAAGCGTAAGGTCCAGATTTCAATTCCCAGCTCCCCCGTAAAAGAAATTAGTAATAATTTCACAATCAGCATTCACCCCTCAAATGACAAGGAAGCAGCATAGTCTCCTGAGAGAAGGGGGGATGTAGGTTTTGGGGATTTTTGTTTGTTTTTTAGACAGGGTCGCGCTATGTAGTCCAGGCTGGCCTTGAACTCACTGTGTAGCCTGGGCTGGCCTTGAATTTGTGGCAATCCTTCTACCTCAACCTCCCGAGTGCTGGGATTACAGGTATGGGCCACCACACCTGATCAGAAGTAGGTTTTCAAGCCTCTTATTCCTCATGCTTCCTATGCTATCTTGTCCAGAAACCCCCTGGAACAGTCACAGTCGTTAGTCCCTGGATTCCTGATAGAGTTGCCTCTTCACTACATGAAACAGTGTCTCTCTGTTGCTAAAAATAACAAGAGCTGAGTCCAAGACTTCCGCGCTGGCCACCTCATGTACCTGGTGGCACTGAGGAGCAGGACATGCTCATCTCTGATAACTCAGAGTGTCATCCAGCTTGACAAGTTGGCTTCTTAATTAGTGCTTGAATAAAACCCTTTATGTAGTGGCCATTGATTTGCTAAACATGACATTGATTTTACACCATAGTTTCTTTGTCTCAAGAAGGCAAAACACCTTTTCTCATGGGGTATGTTTTGTTTTTATCTGTGAGGGCAAGAAACAAAATGAGATTAAAACCCCTCAATTCATCCTGTGGGCAAACTACTACTCTGCTTGGAATCAAGGTCTAAGTTTAAGTCATAACTATAAGTAGCTGCAAGGTTCTGTGCCAGTCACTTCATTTGGCCGAGTTTTGGTTTCCCAGTTTGGAATCTCAATGTGCACAGGGAGGGGGTAATCTGCAAGTAGTAAACTGGCAGCACACCAAGAATAGCAAATTAGGAAGCAATCTTAGCCAAACATGTTCAGACCCATGATGTAAGACATTCATATCTGGGCTCTGTTTTCACTTCTATGACTGATTCTTTCTGGTTCCTGGGACATTTATGAAGCTTCGACACCCACTGATTTATCTGTTCATTCAGTAAATGTTTACTGAAGGTCTTAATATGTACCATACATGTCCTAGACTCTGAGGACCCAGAATACAAAAAAGGCAAGGTTCTTGTTTTGAGAAAGCCTACTTCTAGTGAAAGAGGCGGGCAGTAGATACCTGAGCAAGTAAGTAAACAAGACAATCGGAGATGATGAGAAGTGGGAGGAACGTAATGAAAAGGAGGACAGGACAGAAAGCGGCTGAGGGAGTCACCTTCAGTACGTGTCCTCTGAGACGCATCTGAGGTGAGCCTTAATCAGTGAGATGCCAGCAATCTGGGCTGCCAAGCCTGCCAAGGTAATTAATTATTAGTGATTTATAGGTGCATGTAGACTGCTTCCTTAGCACAGCGTCCTTTGTGACAAAATACCTATCATCAAGATGCTGCGATGTCCGTCTCAACTTTGTGGATTTCCATAGCAGCTTCCAGTGGGGTTGGTGCGCTTGTTACCACTGCCCTCCCTACCACTCGTCAGTCTGACCTGGACCAGGCTGCCGGCAAAAGACAGACACCCATTTGTCACAGCTGAGCTGCATTGGCAAAGAAGTGGCCATGTGTTTCTCCAGGCCTGCCCAGGACAGCCAGGGAGTTCCTGAGCACATCTATCATCTCCTAGCGTGGATCTGTTCCAGAGAACACTGGCAGCCAGTTTTGACCTCAGTGGGGTGGGAACCCCTAAGGCTTGGATGGAAACCAGGTGAAGCTGGTGGTTGCTACCACACTTGAAACTTCTACTGTCAGCAATTAGCATCCAATCTACTTGGTTCTGAAAGTCATGTGGTTTTCTTTCTCTTTTTATTTTTTCCTTTTGGCTTTTGGCCTTCAGATCTTTCATGACTGTATTTGGATCTGGAGTATGGTCCATGTGTCTGTGGCACTATAGGGATATGGTGGAACATTTGGGAGGTGGGACCTACAGGAAGGAAGCAAGATTACTGGAAGCAGATCCTTGAAGGGGATGCTGGGATGACTATCTCTTTCTCCCTTCTCAGCCACCGTAGGATGAGCAAATTTCTGCAGCACAAGCTCCTGACATGAGTACTGTGCCACCACATGCCCAAAGCAAGAGAGCCAGACAGCCACGACCTGAGCACTCTGAAACATCTCTCCTTCTTATAAGTTGCATATCTCAAATGTTTTGTCACAGTGAAGGAAAGCTAGCACATCTACTAATGCAAATTTCTGGATGATGGGCCAGACTTCGAACACTGTAATTTATTACATCAAAAGACTCACAAATTTTCTAGAAATGGCAAGAGTCAATAGGTTTCTTACCTGCCCTGGATTTGATTTCCTCTCCTGCAGAAGTGCCCTACCTTTGCAGTGACAAATTCATATGCTTGAGCACAGGGCATGAATCCTAGCCTGCTAACCTTCCCACTGTGTCACCCCCTCCTATGCTCTTCAGCTTCCTGGAAACTTCTCTTCTGTGAGAGGTTCGCAGTGTGTGTCTGCCACGAGACAGATGCCAAGAGAACTGGAACTTGAGGCAGAGGGCCATGAGTGTGCATGCATGTGTGTGTGTGTGTAATTTTATAACTTTATTTGACATTCAGTGGTTGGTTCTCATGTGCATTGATTACCTATAGATTTTTCAAAGTGGTAAAGATATGTAAGAGCGCTTGTTTGATAAATCTTCATTCTTACTATGCTTCTGTGTAACCACACGTGGGTGTGATATGGGACATTCCTTGCTGCTTTGCTCCAGATAGCTCTGTCGGGCCTGGTATTAGTGTGCCCGTTTGGTGCTCCTCTCTTCATAGAAAATGTCTGGACCTCTTGGCATGCTTGGAGGGCATGCTTCTTGGAGTGAGCTCTGTGGTCACACTTGTGGTTTTTGAGACAGGGTCTCACTATGTAGTCGGCCTTGAACTTGCTTATGTAGCCCAGGTCAGCCTTGAGCTCATGGCAATCCACCTGTCTCAGCTTCCTGAGTGCTGGGATTGCAGGCGTGCACCAGCACACCCAGCTTGTGGCCCCACTTGTGAATGTTGACGGTGTAGTCTCAAGTCAGTGTTCGCTTGCCGGCAGAACGGCCCTTTTCATCTGCCCCTCTTCTGTGGGAGCCGTTCCATGTCTGTGTCTGTTACTATCTACATTCAGTTTAAGACATAAAATATCACTCTAGTAAGCTGAAAGATATCCCTCTAAAAATATCAGGCCCTAATCTTTGAAATTGGCACATGTTTAATTTGGAAAAGGAATCATTGCAGATGTGATTAAGGTAAGACTCTTGAAATGGGAAACTGTCCTGGGTTATGCAGTTTGTCCCTAAATGCAATCATATTTCTTTGGAATAGAAAGGCAGAGGATGAATACACGCACACACACACACACACACACACACACACACACACATACACACACACACACACACACACACACACACACACACA
>PVLD010028817.1:0-18880 GCA_004027595.1 Dinomys branickii | reverse complement strand
CACTAAGGGAGGTGACAATGAAGAGAAATCTTTTGTATATATGGAAGATGTCAGAGCTTTCCGTGCACCCAAAAACTCTCAAATCCAGGATAGTAATTGTAGTATGATGAATACCTATACATGTATGCAATATGGAAAAGGCTTAAATTCTCACCGTGATATTGAGAAACATGGAAGAGGTCACCCTGGACCAAAATCCTTTGTCTATAAACACAATTGGAAATCCTTAAATAATAACACTTCATTTGGCAATCATGAAAAAACTCATATTGGGGGAAAACCCTTCATTTGTACCCAATATGGGAAAGCTTTCAGAAAAAAAAATGAATGTAAACAACATGAAAGGACTCACACTGGGGAGAAACCCTATGCATGTAAGCAATGTGGGAAAGCTTTCACCACATTTAGTTATTGTCAAATACATCAAAGGACCCACAATGGGGAGAAACCTTATGTATGTAAACAGTGTGGAAAGGCTTTCAATACCCAAAGCCTTTGTAAGACGCATGAAAGGACTCACAGTGGGGAGAAACCCTATGTATGTAAGCAATGTGGGAAAGCATTCACCACACAAAAAGTTTGTAAAAGACATGAAAGGATTCATACTGGGGAGAAACCTTATGTATGTAAGCACTGTGGGAAAGCTTTCACCACATTCAGTTATTGTCAAATACATGAAAGGTCCCACACTGGGGAGAAACCCTATGTATGTAAGCAGTGTGGGAAAGGTTTTACCACATTTAGTTATTGTGAAATACATGAAAGGACCCACACTGGGGAGAAACCCTATGTATGTAAACAATGTGGGAAAGCTTTCAGCATGCAGAGTCATTGTCAAACACATGAAAGAACTCACACTGGGGAGAAACCCTATGTATGTAAGCAATGTGGTAAAGCTTTCACCACGTTCAGTTATTGTCAGATACATGAAAGGACCCACAGTGGGAGGACACCCTATGTATGTATGCAATGTGGAAAAGCTTTCACAATATTTAGGTCTTGTCAAATACATGAAAGGACCCACACTGGGGAGAAACCCTATGTTTGTAAGCAATGTGGGAAAGCTTTTACCACATCTAGTTATTGTCGGATACATGAAAGGATCCACACTGGCGAGAAGCCATATGTATGTAAGCAATGCGGTAAAGCTTTTACCAGGCACAGTTATTGTCAGAGACATGAAAGGACCCACACTGGGGAGAAACCCTATGTATGTAAGCAGTGTGGAAAAGGTTTCACCATACAAAGTGTTTGTCAAAGACATGAAAGGACTCATACTGGCGAGAAACCCTATGTATGCAATCAATGTGGGAAAGCTTTCAGCACACAGAGTCATCGTCAGAGACATGAAAGGACTCACACTGGGGAGAAACCCTATGTATGTAAGCAGTGTGGCAAAACTTTCAGCACGAAAAGTCATCATCAGACACATGAAAGGACTCACACTGGAGAGAAACCCTATGTATGTAGGCAATGTGGCAAAGCTTTCAGTACGCAGAGTCATCATCAAAGACACAAAAGAACTCACACTGGGGAGAAACCTTACGTGTGTAAACAATGTGGGAAAGCTTTCAGGAGACAGAGTCACCGTCAGAGACATGAAAGGACTCATACTGGGGAGAAGCCCTATGTATGCAAACAGTGTGGAAAAGCTTTCAGCACGCAGAGTCATCATCAGAGACATGCAAGAACTCACACTGGGGAGAAACCCTATGTATGCAACCAGTGTGGAAAAGCTTTCGCCACACACAGTTCTTGTCAAATACACGAAAGGACACACACAGGGGAGAAACCCTATGTTTGTAAGCAATGTGGGAAAGCTTTCACCACATTCAGGTCTTGTCAAATACATGAAAGGACCCACACTGGGGAAAAACCCTATGTATGTAAGCAGTGTGGGAAAGCTTTCACCACATTCAGTTATTGTAAAATACATGAAAGAATCCACACTGGAGAGAAACCCTATGTATGTAAGCAATGTGGGAAAGCTTTTACCTCATTTCGTTATTGTCAAATACATGAAAGGACTCACAGTGGGGAGAAACCCTATGTATGTAAGCAATGTGGTAAAGCTTTTACCACATTCAGTTATTGTCAAATACATGAAAGGACCCACACTAGGCAGAAACCGTATTTATGGAAGCAGTGTGGGAAAGGTCTCACCATACATAGTTCTTTTGAAATGCATGAACAAACTCACACTGTGGATAAAGTATATGTGTAACCAATTTGGTAAAGCTTTCAGCACACACTTCTTTTCAAATACATGAAAGGATCCACCTTAGGGAGAAACCATGTGTATGCAAACAGTGCTGGAGAGCTGTCAGCACAAAAGGTGTTTGTCAAAGACGTGAACAGAGTCATACTGAAACTGTATGGCTGTAAGCAATGGGGTAAGGCACTCACTATATGCATTTATTGTCAAATACAGAAAGGTCACACACTGGGGACAATCCCTATGTATATAAGCAATATGGTAAAACATGCAGAATCATCATCAGAGATATGAAAGTACTCACACTCTGGAGAAACCCTATGTATATAGACAATGTGGGAAAGATTTTACCAGACACAGTCCATGTCAGAGACATGAAAGGACTCACTCACAGGAAAGCATAGTGCAGAAAAGCCCTTTCTTTGTATGCAATTTTAAAAAAATCTCTCAGTACATAGATCTTGATACATACCAGAAACTATTAATGGAACAGAGAATCTGAACATGTAAAAAATGTGAGAAATACTTTATTTGTCTCAGGGTGTTCAAGTTCCTGAAAGCATTCACACGAGGTATGCAATGAATATGTTAAACCCCCGTTTCCACCCTCCCTGAAAATCATGAAGGAATCTCCTCTGCGGAAAAAGTCTCTGCAAAAAATGTGTGAAAGCTCTTTATGATTCTTATGACAGAGAACATGCACAAATTTGAAGTGCAATTTAGTATGAATACAGATTGTAACAAAGCTAAGAATTAGAGGGACAGAGACAGATGTGTTAAGTGTGACACATACTGTTTCAAAGCACACATCCAGAGAAAGTGTTCCACTGATATATTTATGGGTTAGTGAACTGATGTGGTTGAGAAGTGCATAATGTTAAATTCAGAATCACAAAGCACTTTGCATCCAAGTCTTTGGCACATGTCCTTTAAAAGACATCTTCAGTGCAAACCATCACCTTAGTTGTGTGGGGTAAGTGAAATTTATTCATCCAATGAAATTTTATTGAGTCTGAAGAAAAGGAAACCCTTCGCTTGTGACACTGTAGATGATTGCAGCACTCACTACCTGTAAAATGCCATGCATGGACGAACTAGAGTTGGATCATATTTGTTTGTAGCATCTAAACTCGACAACTTGAAAGATGCAGAGCGGTTCATGATTGCTGCCATGTGTGGATGGGAGGTTGGGAGACGTTAATGAGAAAGCACAGGTTCTCTCACAGTACAAAATGGCATAGATCCCCTTTGACTGCAGTGATTCATACACTGCCACAAAGCATCACAATTTGCTAAAGTACTTTTTAGTGTTTTTTCCTTATAAGAAAGATGGTTGTGTTACATTAATCAAATGCTACCAATGAAGAATGTGGTGATTTTGACATGTAAAGAGCAACAAATTGCACTGTACACTTTCCATATATGATTTTGTTATTTTTTGTTTAATGAAATGAATAAAATTAAATTTAGCAACAATACTAACTTTTAAAGATATATCCACATATTTTCTCTTTTCTTCAATTTTTACAAATGCAATTTATTTTCTACTGTTACTTCTTTCTGAAAATATTCAATATTTATTGGTCTGCATGTTGTTGGCTGTGGTGAAACTGAAAGTATTCAATATTTTACTAAAATTTAGCACTGAGCCATTGAAATATACCATGTTGGCAATGTAAAATATTTTTTCAGCATATAATTTGGAAATAATTGACATCATCAAAAATTCATTTAACACCATTTGGAGACAATGTTATTATATATGTGTTCAGAATACATTCTACATTTTAAGAGCACTTAACTGTGTATCTGATTTATTCACTTAATGTTATTTTTTCAGGGTTTATCCATTTTCCTACAAATGCCTTCATTTTATCTTGTTTTATACCCAAGTAGTACTCCACTATGTATAGGTTCCATATTTTCTTCATTGTTCTATTCATGGGAGTATAGAAGGATCCAGAGAGGTAGCTCTTTGGCCAATTGGGGTATCAGGAGGCCAATAAAAGAAAGAAGGGGACATAAAGAGATTTGTTATTATATACCAGCTACTCACAATGAAAAGCTATCTTTCTGTGTCCCAAATGTGAACTTTATAATGATAACAATATGAATAATTATGATGGTGGTCAAGTGGGGAAAGAGGTTCTGGAGACAGAGGAAAATGAGGGTGAGGAGGGGATGGGAAATAATAAAAATAACATGTTAAATATATGTGCCTCCTCACTAAGAGGAACATGGACACATACTAAAAGCTTGTACTAACTAAAAAGCTTAATGTTTAAAGACAAATACTTAGAGACATTGCATACTTTTTCTGTTTCATAATGACTTTCCAGCAGATGTATTAAAAATATATAAATATGCCTCTGGGTCTCAGGGAACAAACCTTCATGTTGCGGGTTTCTTTAGTTTTGAATTTCATGTAAACATTTGTTTTTGTGGTCTCATTAAATGTCTTCCCACTGACAAACTGAAGCAGCAGTCCATTGCATGCATTTCCATCAGTTACCCTTGGCGGTGATTTTGTGATTTTTTTTTTTTTGAGGGATAGGAAATAGATATACACAGGTGCACCAGCACATGTGCATCTATCATGTTGCATTAGCACGTGAGAACATATATTTTTCATATGTGGATTGTACCTTCACTTTTGGTACATCATAACAGGTCACCAAAATACATTCATAGACAATGATAAACACAATGTAATGAACGTAACCAAAATTCCGTAGGGTTGTTTCCTTTTTGAAATAACTATTTCTGACAATTGTGATGTCTAAAAAATCCAAAATAAAGACACTAGCAAGTAAAGTATCTTATAAGACACTGCTTACATATGGTGTCTTCTAGCTGAGTTCTCCCAATACACAGCCTTGTACAATTTAATCTTTTTAATCAGTAGTATGACATGTAGAGTTCTTCACTCATGACACAAATAAGTCCCTCAGATCAAAGCTCCTCATAATATCATCTTGGGAGGTGGGTTCTAAAACACGCATTTTGGGACAGCTAGACATTCAGAACACAGAAATCATTGCCTGAGGTTGTAGTGTGTTGAGTAGTGCAGTGTTTTGCACAAGGTTTTCTGCATCCTCCTGCAGTTGTTATGCTCATAAACAGTACACACTCAGAAGTAGGCTGAGGGCTGAAATTCCAGCCCTCTTTCTAAATTAGAGCCCAAAAGAAATAATGCAATTGTAGATGTCATGAACTGAATTAGACACAAAGTACTCCTGAAGGAAATATGAATTTGATCACCAGGTATTTTGCGGTCTTCCAAGTAAGTATTAAAAGAAAATGATATGCATTGTTGTAAGACTCCTAAAGTAATTTCCCATGGTATCAGTGCCTGCTGCTTCCTGAGAAGATTAAGCTCTTAGAAGCATAACAAAATTGTTACAGAGGACAAAAAAGAATGTTAAAGATGCAATATCTGAGTCATCATAATATCAGCATAGAATCTGCACTGTGATTGCAAGTTTTAATTTCACAAAGTTAGGCCAGTGTAGCACATTTGCAAATGAAATTCATTTCTCCACTTACCACTTCTTTTCCAAAAGGGGTGGAAATTTGAGCAATATCACATCTCATCACTTAGCTCAAATACCTGACTTCTAGCCGACTCACTCCATTAGCTTCTCCCAATGAGTTCTACATTCTTCAGGTAATACAGCCCTACTGATCATTTTCCCCCTTCCCTGACCACCTTATGGTATAGTGTAATTTAGCCAGCTGTCCGTAAGACAAAGGACTTCTACCGACAGCATATAAAGAATTTTTGTAAAAACTCAGATCCCCCGTATTCAAAGACCCAATCAAAAACTGGACATCAGAGATGAATATGCAATTCTCAGATGAAGAAATAGAAATTGTAAATCAATATGGAAAAATGTTCAATATCATTGGTCATTCAATAAATGGAAAAAACAACAGAGATTGCATCTCACCCCAGAAAAAATGGGTATCATCAAGAAATCAACCAATATCAAATTTTGGTGCATGTGTTAGGGAAAAGGAACATTGTCCACTTTTGGTGGAAGTGTAGACAGGTGGAAACAATGCAGAAATCAGTGTGGACATTCCTCAAAAAACTAAGATCAGTGGTTGTATTTGATCCAGATATTCCCCATCTGGGTATTTTTCCAGAAAAATTGAAAACCTCATACCACAGTGTTATATGTAAACCCATGTTTACAGCAGCACAGTGTGTTGAAGGTAAATCTTGGAAACAACCCAAACGCTCATCAACTGAGGAATGGATAAAAAGATGTGATATTTATATACAATGGAATATTCCCCAGCTATAAAGAAAGATGAACCTGAGGCATTTATATATAAATAGATCGAACTAGAGACCAAACTGATAAGTGAAATAAATCAGACTCACATGTGTAAACATCACACTGTCTCCCTAGTTTAACAAAATTAAAGAGTAAGTAAGATCCAAATGGTACAAGAGATACCCTGATAGGAAACGAATTTCTCAAAAGAAGAACACCTCGGATGAGGGAAAGGAGAAAGAACAAAGGGGGATGGATATATATGATAAAATAATTTAAGTAATTGTACTAATTTCTATGAGTTCCTTGAATGGAACAGGTAATGCTTAATTGTTTGATCAATTTTCCATGCCTATATCTAGTAATCTGAACAAGTATTTGAAGATAGCAATATGCAATATAACAACCATTGTTAATTTCTTATCATCTTGGTTTGAAACCGTGTATCATTTTTGTTTTCTGGTTTTTATTCTCTTTTATAATGGAATAAAACTTCTGATGAATTATTCTCTATTGTTTTAGAAAACAAATATGCCATGAAAGTTATTTTCATAAGACAAAGTATGAATACCTCTGATAGAATGAAATTTTTCCAATTTGTCTTGTATTTTGATGGTTGTATGATGATACTAGTAGATTGCTGTCACAAGCTTTTTATTGTATAGAGTGGTGCTGGTGAATCTATGGTCTTCATGTTGAAGTGGGCAAGTGGAACCCTCTCTGTTGGCAAATAAGCTAAGTCAGCTCAGCCTGACCCTAGCAGCTAAGCAGTTTGCAAATAAGCCAAGTCACTCCAGCATCACCTTAGCAGTTGAGAAGTGTAATTGTAGTGTTGGCACTTTGTGGTAAATAAGTTGGTTTTGGTTTGCAGTTCGAGTACTTGGTCTCTAAAAGGTTCACCATCACTGATGTAGGTATTTATATGTTGTTTACCTTTTGACATATTCTGTTTATATGTTCTCTTAACCTGTTTGTTTACAGTTCCATACCACTGTTTACTCATCCAATCCTTTGTACCGTCAAAGCCCAAACATCTTATAAGTGCCCCTCCCTTTGAAACAGCACTGTTACCTGTCCCAACTCACTGGTAGTCAACGAAGGCTCTGGAGGGGGAGTGGGATTCAAAAGAGACAAGAAGGACATGAGAAATGGAGACAAGACAGGAGTCTGATCAAGTCTCGTTTATTGAACGGAAAGCTTGGGCTTATATACATGCGGGAATGGGGATTGACGTCAATAGGTAACTAGGCAACGGAGGGAGGTTCAGACATCACGCGAGGGTGATCAGAGCATCAGGCGATATTATGTAATTAACAGGAAGTTGCCATATATAGAAGTCACAGGAAACTAACCATACATGGAATCTACAGGAAACTGACCATATATGGAAACTGGAACTAACTTTCAAGATGGCTGGTAATTTACAAAATGGATGCCAACCGCAGGTCTTTCAGCAGTATAAGATGGATGCAGACCACAGGTCTCTCAGCAGTCTCCCACAGTTACCCTAAATTTTAATTGGCTTGGTTCTTGAAGATATCCCTGTATGTCATTTTATATTTAAAAATAGTTCTTGCAAGTATGGTCATATTACTGGAGAGTTACTGAGACATATTGTGGCAATTCTCTGTGACTTGTCACACACCATGAAGTATGATCATATATGTAGAATATTGCATGACAGCATCCTCCTCCAAACTTTCTGCTAAAGATTTTCTAATATTCCTGAAACCTGTAAGGTGAACATTCTGTACATAGCATGCCAGGAGGTTGTTTATTGTTATGACAACTGTTGGTACCTTCTTGATTAGGAATACTGCACATTATAGGAAGACCAGGAAATGCTTAACAGGTGGGACTCTTAAAAATTATTTTTGTTTCTAATTGACAAATGGGTTAAGGGGATTAATCCCAGAGTCTTAGTTTTCTCATGGCTAAGACATAATACTCAACACCCAGGTTAAAGGATGAAAGTTGGATTGTAGGTGACATTTTGTAGATGGCTCAGTTCATAGTTGGCTGGCTCCAAACCTGGGTGACATAGCAGAGGAGCGTTGCAGGGTAGAAACAGCTTATCACAGGCAGAAGGCAGCAAAGCAGTGAAAGATAACAAGCAATAACCCTTTTCTGTCCCTTGTATTTTAGCAAGGTGACCATCATGTGGGTGAATAATCCAGTGTTGTGCATCCTTAATCCTAACATTTTACCATGATTCAGTGCCAGCACCACATCCTCAATCCCAGCAGCACACACCCTAGATCCACCCACCTCTGAAAAATCCCACCTGTGATCACTTGAGGCTTTGCAGAGGTAGCTATACATACGCCACAACATCCACTGGACCTGTGTAAAGGAGAAAAGGAAATGAGCATAAGTAATGAGTAAAAGCCAAAAGGTCATCAATATGTGAATATACCAGAAAATTGTTGTTTATGTGGTCAGAAATAGAAAGTTTGGAGAAGTTGCTTACGTCTTAAAAACCCAAAATGTAACTTTTACCATTCATTCTGTAAAACTGATTACAACTCCCTCATGTTTTAGTTCATCTTCATTCTTGAGGGCCTTGAGGTGCCACATTAGTTGGCTGGCTCATGTTGTGTAGCTGGAGCATAAGATACTCAGGTTGGATGCTTCCACTTGGAAATGTATCACTACAAATTGTGAAAGGTAAAGTCCAGAGATAGCAGACATCAACATCTGCCAAAGATCTTTTTGATTTTATGCAAATTCCCATAAACACCCTATTCCTTTATTTATGCCTTCAGCTTATTTATTTATTTATACCTTCACCTATCTTTGGCAGGCTTGACACACAGTTGACTTTTATGCTCACAATCTCCCCTTTATTTCAATGCATTTCCTTCTCTTCTGAAGTTTTTAATTATCTGTGCTCCTCCTCTTGGTGCTGTGGTAGTTATTCTGAATGACAGTCAGTTAGAGGAGGTATAACAGGTGATTTTAATCATGGTTGTAAAATACTTCTTGCAACATTTGAGAAACATCTGGGATTTAGAAGAAGTGTCTCAGGCTAGATTCTCTAGAGTTAATTCTTTAGTTCAATTCTGTATATTCTAAATTTAGCATATAAAATGCAAAGAGGAATGAAGCACTGGACCATGCAGTCCATGATCCACTGGTACTGTGGGTCTGCTCTGGGCCTTCCACATGCTCTGAGCTGCTTAGGGACACTGGACCAGGTGGTCCATGATTGGCAGCCATGCCAGTTCACCTCTGGACCCTGCCAGCTACATCAACTGCCTGGAGACCCCAGACACTGTGGCCTGAGATCTGCCATCATCACAGTCATGGCTGAGCCCCAAGAGAGCCAGATACAGTCCATAAAATTCCTGGGGATAATAGACCAGGCAGCCTGTGATCTTGCCATGATTGCAGTCCACATCTGGGCCCAGCATGTGCCTTCAGCTGGCTGGGGCCCGCCAACAGTCTGTTAACTCCAGGGTTTGTGACTCTGAGCTGCCTGGGGACACTGGACCAGGAAACCCATGATCTGCTGCCATCATAGTTTACATGTGACACCGGGGAGCACTGGGTGTACTCCACCAGCTGCCTGATGACCCTCAACTAAGCAGCACATCTCCCCAGCCAGTGAGGGATGAGTCTGACAGGCAGGAAAACTAAGGATGCTAGGGACCTTTGGTGAGCTGCCAGGGAAGAGTGAGACTGGGCACTCTGCCTCCAGCATCAACAATGACAAGACAAAGAAACAAAATGCAATCTCAGAACTCCACCCTACACAGAACAAGTCCAGGAGACATTGTCATAGGAGAACTTGGTAATCACACACCTAAAATCTCTGAAATGATTGCAAGGAAAGTAAAGAAACAACTCCATCAGGACATAGAGGAAATCAGATCAGAAATAATCTCTCAGGCAAAAAATGAAATGACAACAATGAAAGAATTGTTCAACACATCTAAAGAAGACATATATAAAAAGATAGATGAGCATAATAAAATGTTGGAAATGTTGAATGAACAATATAGGAAAGAACTAGAATGCATGAAATAGATTCAGAGATATCCAGGAAATCAAAACCTCCATCAAAAGCTGGCAAAACTGCTTGAATGAAGCTGAGGATAGAATTTCAGATCTTGAAGACAACATTGGAGGGATTTAGAAAGAGTATCTCTTAGGCTAGATTCTCTAGAGTTAATTTTTTAGTCCAATGCTGTATATTCTAAATTTAGCAGATAAAATACAAAGAGGAACGACTCACTGGACCAGGCAATCCATGATTCACTGATACTGTGATCATGAAAGGAGGGATCTCTTAAAATTAACAAGGAAACACAAAATATCAATTCAGCTACAAGATGATGCAAGGAGAAATAATGTAAGACTAGTAGATGTCAACAAAACAGCAGGATGCAACACAAATGACATAAAAAGAATATTTTCAGAAGCAATAGCAGAAAATTTCCCAAGCATGGAAAAAGAATCTCATGTACAGTTAAGTGAGGCATGTAGAACTCCAACTAGCCATAACCAAAATAAAACTACACCCAGACATAGCATAATCAAGATCCAAGAAATCCAGCAAAAGAATAGAATATTAAAAGCCATTAGATAAAGGAAACAGATAACCTAATTCTGATAGGAAGGCCCATCAGAATCATGGCACGTTTCTCAACACAAACCATCCAGTCAAAGGGCTTGTAGTGAAGTCTTTCAAGTCCTGAAAGAAAACTTCTCACCCTTTGTATCCTGAAAAACTTGTCCTTCAAATTTAATGAAGAAATAAAATATTTCTATGACAAACAACAACTGAAGAACTTCATGAGCCCCAAATGAACCCTACAAAAAGTACTAAAGGATATTCTAGAGATGAAAGTGACCAGAATTTCAAGAACAACAATAGAAAGGAATCACTAAGCAGAGCAAGCAATTGAACAGAGAGAAAGTAGGAAACCAACAGGAAGTAAATAACATGACAAAGACAAGCCAACACATACCAGTTATATCCATTAATGGCCTCCATTCACCAATCAAAAGAGGCAGAGTGGATCCAGAAACAAAATCCAACAATATGCTGTACAGAAAATACATTTGGCTCAGAAGGAAATTCATAGACTGAAAGTCAAGGGATGAAAAACAGTTCTTCATGCAACAGAACCCCAGAAAAAAGCAAGGATAACTATTCTGTTCGCAGACAATGTGAATTTCAAGAACAATCAAAGAAGATAAAGAAGTCACTACATACTTGTTAGGGGAAAACTGCTGTAATGGGGTACTTAAGCACCCCATTGGCTCAAAGAGATAGGTCCACTAGACAAAAAATCAGCAAAGAAATATCAAATCTGAGCCAAATCTATAAACAAATGGACTTAGTAGATGTATATAGAGTGTTCCTGTCCAAAACATCAGAATACATGTTCTCAGCTGCACATGGGCCATTCTCTAAAGTAGACCACATTGTAGCCCATAGAACATGCTTAACTAAATGAAAAGAATTCAAATTGTCTCATGCATATTATCAGACAATAGTGCAATGAAATTGGAAATTAATGACAAAACCACAAAAACTCAATAAACACATGGGAAAAAAAATGCTTTTTTGGCAGTACCAGGGATTGAACTCAGGACCTTGAGCTTGCCGGGCAAGTGCTTATGCCACTGAGCTATATCCCCAGCCCAACACATGGAAATTAAATAACAGCTTCCTGAACAAGCAATGAAATTAATGAAGAGGGATGGGGATATAGCTCAGTGGCATAAGTGCCTGCCTGGCAAGCACAAGGTCCTTAGTTCAATCCCCAGTACTGGTGGGGAAAAAGAAAGAAATTAATGAAGAAATTAAGCAATACCAACAAACAGACAAAAATGTAAATACAGCATACTGGACTCTGTAGGATGCACTGAAAGCAGTCCTCAGAAGGAAATTTATCGTGCTTAGCTCACACATCAGGAAAACAGAAAGAGAACAAATAAATAGCCCAACGCTGCACCTCAAACTTTTAGGAAAAGAAGAACAAGTCAACCCCAAATCCTAAAGAAGGGAGGAAATTATGAAGATCAGGGCTGAAATTAATGCAGTTGAGATGAAGAAAACTCTACAAAAAATAAAGGAATCAAAGAGTTGGTTCTTTGAACAAATAAAATTGATAAATCCCTAGTCAATTTGTCAAAAAAGAAAAAGCTCAAATTTGTGCAATAAAGAATGAAAAGAGTGAAATCACTGTAGATCCTATAGAAATTCAAAAGATAATACCTACTTTAAAAATCTTTACTCTTACAAGATAGAGAACTGAGAAGAAATAGACAGATTCCTGGATATCTACAAATTACCAAAGTTGACTCAAGAAGATATAAATATTCTGAAGATATCAATATCTTGAATATCCAATATCATTTAGTGAGACTGAGGGCCAGTGATATAGCTCAGTGGCATAAGTGCCTGCCTGGCAAGTGTAAGGTTCTGAGTTCGAGTTCTGGTACCAAAACAAAACAAAAAAAAATTTATAAAAGAGATTGAAAATGTGATTAAAAACTTAGCAATAAAGAAAAGCCCAGGTTCTGATAGATTTGCAATGGAATTCTGTAAGAAATTCACGAAAGATTTAATGCAAATACTCCTAAAACTCCAATGAAATTGAAAGGGAAATAATTCTCCCTAGCTCATTTCTGGAGGCAAGTATTATACTGACACCAAAACCAGAGAAAGACCCAACCAAGAAAGAGAACTACAGACCAATCTCCCTAATGAACACAGAAGCAAAGATACTAAATGAAATACTAGCAATACATCAAGAAAACTATACACCATGACCAAGTGGGATTCATTCCAGGAATGCAGGGATGGTTCAATGTACACAAATCAATAAATGTAATATACCATTTCAATACAAACAAAGACAAAAACCACATGATCATCTCAATAGATTCAGAAAAAGCTTTTTACAAAGTCCAACAGTTATTCATGATTAAAAACCCCACAGAAATTAGAAATAGATGGTCTTTACTTCACTCTGATAAAAGTCATCTATGACAAACCAACATCCAACATCATACTAAATAGACAAAAACTGAAAGCTTTCACTTAATATAAGGAACAAGACAAGAATGTCCACTATCACCACTCCTATTCAACATAGTTATAGAAGCATTAGCCAAAACAATTAGACAAGATAGTGAAATAAAAGAATAAAGATAGGAAAGGAAAAAGTGAAATTATCATTATTTGTTGATCGCATGATACTATACATGGAAGGCCCCCCAAACTCTACCAAAAGATTCCTAGAATTAATAATAACCGAATTCAGTAATGAACTTGAATAAAAAATCAACACTCACAAATCCATAGCATTCCTATAGATAAGCAACAGACACACACACAGAAGGAAACCATACCTTTCACTGTAGCATCCAAGAAATTGAAATATTTAGGAATCAGTGGAACAAAAGAAGCAAAAGATCTATACAATGAAAACTACAGTACTCTGAAAAAAGAGATCAAACAGGATTTTAGAAAATGGAAAGATATTCTTTGCTTATGGATAGAAAGAACAAATACTGTGAAAATAGCCATGCCCCCAAAATTGTTGTATAGATGCAATGCAATCCCAATTAAAATACCATTAGTATATCTCACCAATCTAGAGAAAACACTCCTAAAATTCATTTGGAACCAGAAGAGACCCACAATAGCAAAAGCAGTCCTGAGTACTAAGGGAAGGCAGATGGAATAAAATCCCTGACTTGAAATTGTACTACAAAGCTACTGTGATAAAATCAGCATGATATTGGCAAAAAACAGACGTGAGGATCAATGCAACAGACTAGAAAATGCAATCACAACCACAAACACACTTAGCCACCATATCTTTGACAAAGGGGCCAAACATGTTCACTGGAAGGAAGATAGCCTCTTTAATAAATGTTGCTAGAAAAACTAGCTTGCCACATGCCAGATTGAAAGTAGACCCATATCTATCACATGCACCAAATTAAAGTCAAAATGGATTAAAGATCGATATATTAAAACAGAAACGTTAAATCTACTGGCAGAGAAAGTAGAGGGAAATCTTGAAGACATAGGCGTAGGCAGAGAGTTCGTGAACAAAAAACAAACTGCACAAGAAATTCTTCAAAGAATAAAAAATGGGATCCCATCTTACTGAAACTTTTGCACACTAAAAGAAATCGCTAGCAGAGTAAAGAGAAAACCCACAAACTGGGAAATAATTTTAGCCAACTGTCCCTCAGACAAAGGACTCCTGTCTCAAATATATAAAGAATTTTTCAAAATCAAGGCCCCCAAATTCAAGGGCCCACTCCAAAAATGGGCATCTGAGATGAATACACTCTTCCTAGATAAATACAAATGGCAAATTAATACATGAAAAAATGTTCAACATCATTAATAATTCAAGAAATGCAAATTAAAACAAACCTGAGATTACATCTTACTCCTAGAAGAATGGCTATCATCAAGAAATCAACCAATAACAAATGCTGGAGGGGCTCTGAGGAAAACTGAACACTTCTCCACTGTTGGTGGGAGTGTAGACTGGTGCAACCACTGTGAAATCAGTCTGGAGATTCCTCAGTAAACTAGGATTAGAGGTCCCATTCAACTCAGCTCTTCCTCTTCTGGGCATTTTTCCAGAAGAACTAAAAACATCATACTGTAATGATACATGTGCACCCATGTTTATACAAGTACAGTGTATCACAGCTAAATCATGGAAACAACCCACATGCCCTTCAACTGAGAAATGGATAAAAAAAAGGCTGTGGTATTTTTATATAATGAAATATTACTCAGCTATAGAGAAAGATAAACTCCAGGCTTTTATAGGTAAATGGTTGCCCCTGGAGACCATACTCATAAGTAAAATAAGTCTCACATGTGTAAACATTTTATTGTCTCCCTAGTATAAGAACCTGAAAGAGTGGCCCTAAATCAAGGCCAGCAGTTTTCTGTAGCTGTTGGTTTCAAGCAGGAGCCAAAAGTGGTATTTTCTATGGTCTGTTGGCCATTTCAGGACTTTAGAAATGTAATGGTCAATTCACTAGAAAGTAACAAATAACTAAATAAATGTTACGAGAGGACTTCAAGATGGCGACCGGGTAGGCAGCAGACAGAGAACCTCGCAGAGGAATGCCACTCAGACAAAGGAATATAGGAATATAGCAACATGTGAAGGCAGAAGCGAAAGAGGTGGGTATCTTGAACTCAGGAAAGATCTGAAATGGGAATTGAAGCCCTCGGAAAGACTAAGCGAAACCTCTGCTGGAGGAAAGGATCGGTGATCCCCCTGGCGTAGTCGTGGGGTGAGAAGAAGGAGGAAGTCACCGCTCCAAGCACACCCATCGCCCATGCCCTCGTTCCGGCATTCGCAGCTTCAGCTTCGGAGGCCCACGCTCATGGAAGCCTCCCAACTCGGCCAGGGGAGAGCGGAATTCCGAGAGCTGGTCCAGGGCTGGAGAGAGGAGGGTGCAGCCAGGAAAGGAGGCAGTGGTGGTCGGGAGCAGTTGTCGAACCCAGTGTGAGAATGAGAGATTGCGACAGCCACTGGGTCAGAGTCCCTACCCTGTGGCAACCTTCCTAATCAGTGCCTGGAGAGAATCAATGCAACTAGTACACAGCCCACCACGCCTGGCTCTGCACGAGTCGGTGGCCCCCTGCCTCTCTCCTGGGTGAGCGGCTACCGGTGGAGAGCAGCGGGGAACCTCAGCAGTGAGCTGTGGCGGCTCCCAGGAATCCAACCGAGGAGCGGACAGGGGCTGCAGCACCACAACGGGAAGAAGATGCAGATGGAGGTGGATCGCGTGGCTCCACACCCTTGTCACTCCAACATCAGGCAGGAAGCACGAGCTGGGTTGCCAGAACTCAGTTCCCACCCTGAACTCTCTCTGGGAACATCTTGAGTCTTGGCGGCTTGAGCAAGCACCGTCTGTTCCTGGCAACAATGGGACGAATCCACGGTCTTCAGGACTCACCCCAAACTATTAATGTGAGTACCAAGAGGATCTCCTTACAACTTGCATATATGAACCTTGCATGAACCCATAGCAACAAATTAGATGAAAAGCAGCAGACTGGGAGTCTGAAAATTAACAACATACTCTATACAGCAGACCCAAGAAAATCCTCCAACTCTATTCTAGAACTAATCTTTAAACTCAGTTTATACCCTGAACTAACACATTGAGAACGGGCTGGGGAGATCTGAAGCCCTTATACCAAGCATCGTAAGCTTGTCCAATGCCCAGCTTCAAGGGGTGGGGAATGGCAATACTGGAGATCAGGAGGAGGGAGGAGGAGAGGAAAGGGCCTCCAACATCGAGGCAACGGGACAGAGCCGAACGGGTCACTGAGGGCATGCTGACGGGGGCACGTGCCCCGCGGCTGCTCCGCTATGGGCCCCGTGGCTGCTATGCTGTGGGCCCCGCTGAGGGTGCCCCCCGGACTGGACCCACCCCCACCCATAGCTTGGCGATGGGGCTGAGCCGGGTGGTCCGCTGTGAGCATAGGTGCTTTTCCAACTCCAACCATGGCAGTTTGTATACACCCATGTATGCTATAGTATAGTCTCAGGTAGCTTTATCTCTTCCCAAGGTGAGAGTCCAGGGGTATAGATAAACCCAGGAATACAGTTATTATCACAGGGAAGATGACTGATTGAGTGGTAGGGCAATGGAGATGAGGGAGGAGAAAATTGAATGATCAAATGGGCCATCATCTGTGTAACTGAGTAACATGTGAAGGTAACATTATGTAGGACAGCATCCAGAGCTAATTCCCTTCTATGTTCTGTATAATTTGTATTTCCTCAATCGTTTTTGTATTAACAGAAGTGAAGATAACAATGTTATGCAGCATCCAGTGCTGATTCCCTACTATCTTCTCTATAATTTGGTATTTTCCTTTAATGTTTTTGTGTGTTAACTAGTGTGAAGATGACATTATGTGATACAGCATCCAGTGCTAATTCCCTGCTATGTTCTGTATAAATTTGTATTTTCCATATTGTTTATGGCTTGTTCTGGTTCGTATGTCTTTTTGGCAATGCCAGATGCCCTTTCTTCTCTTCCTCCCTCCTCCTGATCTCCAGTATTACCATTCCCCACCCCTTGCAGCTGGGCATTGGACAAACTTATGATACTTGGTATAAGGGCTTGAAATCTGCATCTCCCTCCCGTTGGGGTGCTGGATCCCCTGTCTGCTCCTCGGCCAGATCCCTGGGAGCTGCCACGGGTCACCACCTAGGTTCCCCACTGCTCTCCGCCAGTAGCCACTCCCCCAGTGGAGAAGCAGGGGGCCACCACCTCAAGGCAGGTGCAGTGCCAGGCGTGGTAGGCTGTGTACTTGTTGTATTGATTCTCACCAGGCGCTGATTAAGAAGGTTGCCACAGGGTGGGGACGCTGTCCCAGTGACTGTGGTAACTTCTCATCCTCACACTGGGTTTGACAACTGCTCCCGCCCGCCATTGCCTCTTTTCCTGGCTGCGCCCTCCCCTCTCCAACCCTGGGCCAGCTCTCGGAACTCCACTCCCCCTGGCCAAGTCAGGAGGCTTCCATGAACATGGGTGTCCGAAGCTGAAGCTGCGAATACTGGAACAAGGGCGTGGGCCAAGGGTGTGTTTGGAGCGGTGATTGCCTCCTCCGTCTCCTCTCCTTCTGACTGCGTCATGGCAGGTCTCCGATCCTTTCTTCCAGAAGAGGTTTTGCTTAGTCTTTCCAAGGGCTTCAGTTCCCATTTCAAATCCTTCCTGAGTTCAGGATACCCACCTCTTTCCTTTCTGTCCTTCTCATGTTGCTATATTCCTCTATTCCTTTGTCTGAGTGGCATTCCTCTGGGAGGTTCTCTCTCTGCTGCCTACTCGGTCGCCATCTTGAAGTCCTCTCATAAAATTTATTTAGTTATTTGTTTCTTTCTAATGAATTGACCATTACATTTCTAAAGTTCTGAAATGGCCAACAGACCACAGAAAGATACCACTTTAGGCTCCTGCTTGAAACCAACAGCTTCAGAAAACTGCTCGCCTTGATTCAGTCTCTTTTCTTTTAAACAGTTTCTTCCCAATCCACAATATCTATTGTATTTTTGGATCTTTCTTGTTCAGTTTCTCATACTAGTGAGACAATGTGAATATTTAGACATATGGATCTGATTTCACTTGTGAGTAGAGTCTCAGATTGCATTGACCTTGAAATGGCCCAAGTACCCAGCTGCTTGCTAGACTGACCCCATGCTTGACCCCTGATTCACCTCAAACAGCTAAAGTCCATGTACCATAACGTAATTATTGTTTAAAGTTTCCTTGTTCTTTCTCAGAAAAATTCAAAGAGCGTTGCCTGTCCCTGCCAGAAACAGGACAGTTACCCAAGCACCTGCTACACACCTGTATTCATTGT
>PVLD010028816.1:0-18942 GCA_004027595.1 Dinomys branickii | reverse complement strand
CTTAACTCTCTGCTCCATCTCCTGTACCAGCTGGCTCAATCTCTCCCAGCCTCATTCACTGTTTCTTTTCCACCTGCTGCTCCCTTCCAAGGCAGCTCTCATTGTTCACATTTTTCTGCACTTACCAGCCCTCACACTCCTCTGAATTATAGGCTCAAGTCTGGACTTGTACAAAGCTCAGCAGGGTAGCCATCTCTATACATACACCTAAGCTCAGCTCACTAGATGCCTAGTCCCACTAATGCTCTCACCACCCCCACCTCTACCTACTCCTTGCTTAAGACCCTCCAGTGACAAGGGCCACACACCTATTGGCCAGGCTTCACCTTTTTAGGTCCCTTCTCTCTCCATCCTGTCTATTTCTGTCAGTGCATTGGATTTTTCCATCTGTTGGAAAATATAGCCTTTTAGTTATGTACTTTATAGATTCACCCATAACAGAGGAAGTTGCTTCAGTTATCTGGATCTCAAACTTAATAATCTTGGAAAATAAAAAGTCTGTTGCCATACTTTGGTTCAGGCAAGGACATGACAGCTCTTGCAATAGCTAAGTAAATGGAGTAAGAATGCAGTTGTGAGGATAAAGTGGACAAGTTTGGCTGGAAGGATGAAATTATATTTTACAGGGATATTCATTCTAAAGTTGTACAAAAGGTAGAAGTTAAATATAGCACCCCTGAAAATATCGTAGGGATGGATTATAACACAGACTGAAATCCAGCATCTCAATAAGTCCAATGTTAGCAGTTCCCCCTCCAGTTTTTGAACATATTGTCATTATTTCAGGATACAATGCCTCTAGATTTTGTTTTGTGATCATGTGATATGAAACAAGACAAAAACTCACAAAACTCATACAGCACAGACTCATTTTTATCTCACCAAGGGACTATGTAGGAACACATGTGGTCTGATTGATGTCAAATGGAATGTCACTCAGGATTATATGTGTCACTGAGATTGCAGTTTCTCTCCCCCTCTCCCTCCCTCCCTCCTTCCCTCCCTCCCTCCATTTTAATTTCTCTCTTTTTAATATGATTATACAAATTAAAAACTGGAAGTGGGCTTTCTAATGTGTGCCCATAGTAAATGCAGTCTTCTCATCAAGACAGCTGCTTTCCCCACTGGCTCTGTAACATAATGCTTCCTGTAAGGTTGCCTGTGTTTTCGATGGGACACCAATTCCTGTGGGACACTTTCTGGGGCCTCAGTGGCCACTCCTTGCACCACATGCATCCCTTCAGGAGCGGGGCTGAACCCTGGACATCTTCAGGAACCCTGGTGAGTTGCCCCCGGACCTCCACCATCATGCTTTTTAATCTTTTTATTAATGGAAATTTTAGGGGCTGAACCCCAGATATCTTCTCATCAAGACATCTCCTTTCCCCAGTGGAAACCTGGAGTGAACAATATAGAAAGGAACTAGAATGCATGAAACAGATTCAAACAGATATCCAGGAAATTAAAAATTTGATCAAAAGCTGGCAAATGAAGTTGAAGATAGACTTTCAGACTTTGAAGATAGCATTGCCACCAACAACTGTGAAAGGATCTCTTAAAAATAACAAAGAACCAGGAACTAACAATTCAACAACTGCAAGAGAAAGCAAAGAAAAACAATGTAAGATTAATAGGTATCAAGGAAACAGCAGGTGTTAACATAAATGACATAAAAAAAAGACTATTTGCAGAAATAATAGCAGAAAATTTCCCAGGCATGGAAAAATAATAGGACATATAGATAAGTGAAGCATATAGAACTGCAGTTAATCAAAGCCAAAATAAATCTACACTGAGACATATAGTGACCAAGATCCTACAAACTAAACAAAAGAAAATAATATTAAAAGCTGTTAGAGAAAAGAAACAAAAATCCTTTATAAGGGAAGGCCCATCAGGGGACATAGTTTGTAGGAGTTTTCTGAGGACTTTGAAGATGTTTTTTGTTCATTTGTTTTGGGGAGGGTACGAGAGGCACTTACACTACTTAGCTACATACCTGGTGGAAGGTCCATCAGAATCATGGAAAATTTCTCAACACAAACCATGAAGTCAAGAAGAGCTTGGAGTGAAGTATTTCAGGTACTAAAAGAAAACAATTTCCAACCAAGATGGATGTACCCTGCAAAACTATCCTTCAAAATTAATGGAGAAATAAAAACATTTCCGTGATAAAGAACAACTGAAGAAATTCATCAGTGCCAAACCAATCTTACAAAGAGTACTAATGGATATTCTAGAAAGAGATAAAAAAGATGACAACTTCAAGAACAAAAACAGAAAGGAACCACCAAGTGAGCAAGTAATTAAACAGAGGGAAAAAGGAGGAACCAACAGCAGAAAAACAACATGACAAAGATAAGCTGATACATATCAGTTATAACCGTCAATGTAAATGGTCTCAATTCACCAATCAAAAGACGCAGACTGGCAGAGTGGGTCAAGAAACAAAATCCAACTATATGCTGTGTACAAGAAGCACACTGAATTCAAAAGGAAATTCATAGATTGGAAATTAAAGGATGGAAAACAGTACTCCAGGTGACAGGAACTCAGAAGAAAGTGGGTGTAGCTATTCTGTTTGCAAATAATGTGGACTTCAAACTGAGAACAATGCAAAGAGATAAAGAAGGTCACTACACACTTGTGTGGGGAAAACTTCAAGAGAAAGAGATAATAATCATAAATAACTACGCACCAAATATAGGAGTACCCAACTATATAAGACAAATTTTAGCAGACATGAAAAATGAAATAGGCAGCAATACAATCATAAGAGGGGAATTTAATACCCCATTGTCACAAGGAGATAAATCAACTTGACAAAAAAGCTAGCAAAGGAATAATAGGACTTAGTAGACCTTTACAGAGAACAAAAGGACTTAGTAGACCTTCACAGAGTGTTCCATCCAACACCATAAGAATACATATTCTTCTCAGCTGCACATGGGGTATTCTCTAAAATATACCATATGCTAGTACATAGAACATGCTGAAGGAAATGCAAAGGAGTTCAAATTATCTCATGCATACTATCAGACCATAGTGCAATGAAACTGGAAATTAATGGCAAAAGAAATTACAAAAACTCCATAAACACATGAAAATTAAATAACACCCTCCCGAACAACCAATGAGTCACAGATGAAATCAAAGAAGAAATTAAACAATATTTACAGTAAAAAAATGTAGATACAACTTACAGGAACCTGTGGGATGCAATGAAAGAAGTACTTTGAGGAAAATTTATAGAAGTGAATTCCATCTCGGGAAAACAGAACTAGCACAAATAAACAATCTTGTGCTACACCTCAACCTTCTAGAAAAAGAAGAGCAAGTCAAACTCAAAGCCCAAAGAAGACAGAAAGTTATAGAGCTCAGAACAGAAATTAATGCAATGGAGACAAAAAAAAATACAAAGAATTAATGAATTGAAGAGTTGATTCCTTGAAAGAATAAATAAAATAGATAAACCCTACTCAATTCAGAAGATCATCAATACCTAGTTTGACAATCTTTACTGTCAATTTATTTTTTATTAAAAGTAAAAGAACAAAAACACCAGCAAACAGACACAAAGCAGCACAAGAAGGGTACGAAAACTGAACTACAGATAAGGTGGCAGGGGATCAACAATGGTTGCCATATTACACATCGATAACTTCAAAGTGTATGTTCAGGATAATGCACATAGACATACCAGGTTGACTAAATAACTAACCATTGATTGTTCCTTATATTAAAGTGACATGAGACAATACTGCAACCATATTAGCCATCATGCATATATACACACACTTACATAGCTATCCTGTTCTCCTTCCCTTCATCCCAATTGCTCCTTGCCTTAAGCAGTTTCCTTTCATACCTCCTAATTTATATTCCCACCTTCAGGTTCTTACACTAATGATACAATATACTGTTTGCATGTGCACATCTGACCTACCTCACCTAAGAGTGTGACCATTTGCCTACAAAAGCTCCAAGTCCATCCTTATTTATAGCTGAATAATATTCCACTGTGTAAAAATGCCACAGTTTTTTAATTCAGTATTCTGTGGATGGACACTTGGGTTGCTTCCATGATTTAGCTATTACAAATTGTGCTGCTATAAACATGGCTGCACATATATCACGGTGATATGACGTTTTCAGATCTTCTGCGAAAATACCCAAAGGGGAATAGCTGGGTTGAATCGGACCTCTAGACCTAGTTTGCTAAGGAATCTCCAACCCGATCTCCACAATGGTTTCACCAGTCTGCATTCCCACCAGCAGTGCAGAAGAGTTCCTATTTCTCCACAGCCTTGACAGGATTTGTTATTGGATGATTTCTTGAAGCTGGCCAATGTTACTGGAGTGAGATAAAATCTCAATGTTGTTTTTATTCACATTTCTTAAATGACTAAAGATGTAGAACATTTTCTCGTATTTATTTGCCCTTTGTATTTCTTTATCTGAGAAGTGTGTACTCATCTCAGATGCCCATTTCTGGACTGGGTCTTTGAATTTGGACAGGTTCTTGTTTTTTAATTATTTGGATGTTCTAAATAGAAGACCTTTGTCCGAGGGACAGCCAGCTAGGATTTTTTCCCACACTGTGGGTTTTCATTTTACTCTGTTGGTGATTTCTTTAGATGTGCAAAAACTTTTCAGTAGGATGAGGTCCCAGTTATTGATTCTTTGAAGTTTTTCCCTTGCAGTTTCATTTTTCTTCATGAACTCTCTGCCTACTCCTATATCTTCAAGACTTTTACCTACTTTCTCTTCCAATAGATTTAGAGTTTTGGTTTGAATATTGAGATCTGTGATTCATTTTGACTTAAGTTTGGTGCATGGTGATAAACTTGGGTCTATTTTCAGTCTTTGGCAAGAGGCAAGCCAATTTTTCCAGCACCATCTATTAAAGAGGCTATCTTTTTTCCATTGAACTTGTTTGTCCCCTTCGCCAAAGATTAGGTGGTTGAGTGTGTTTGTGGTTTTGGCTGCATCTTCCAGTCTGTTCCATTGATCCTCAGGTCTGTTTTTGAGCCAGTACCAGGCTGATTTTATTACAGTAGCTTTGTAGTATAATTTCAGGTCAGGGATTGTGATTCCACCTGACATTTCCTGTTGCTCAGAATTGCTTTTGCTATTCTGGGTGTCTTCTGGTTCCAGATGAATTTAAGGAATATTTTCTCTAGATCTGTGAGGTATACTGATGGTAGTTTAATGGGAATTTCATTGAATCTGTACAACAATTTTGGTAGTATGGCCATTTTCACAATGTTGGTTCTTTCTAACCATGAGCAGGGAATGTTTTTCCATTTATTGAAATCCTCTTCGATCTCTTTTTTCAGAGTACTGTAGTTTTCATTGAATTGATCTTTTACCTCTTTTGTTAGATTGAGTCCTAAATATTTCAATTTCTTGGATGCTATTGTAAAAGGTATGGTTTCCTTAATTTGTCTCTCGGACTGTTTGTTGTTTGTGTATAGAAATGCTGTTGATTTTTAGGTGTTGACTTTGTATCCAGCTACTCTGCTTAATTTGTTGATTAATTGAAGGAGTCTTCTTGTGGAGTTTTTGGGGTCTTCCATGTAAAGTATCATGTCATCAGCAAATAGTGATAGTTTTACTTCTTCCTTTCCTATCCGTATTCATTTTATTTCTCTCTTCTCTAATTGTTCTGGCTAATACTTCCAGAACTGTGTTGAATAGTAGTGGTGACAGTGGACAACCTTGTCTTGTTCCTGTCTTTAAAGTGAAAGCTTCCAGTTTTTGTGCATTTAGTATGATGTTGGCTGTTGGTTTGTCATAGATGGCTTTGATTAGATTGAGGTAGAGGCCATCTATTCCTATTTTTTCTAGGGTTTTAACATGAATCCATGTTGGATTTTATTGAAAGCTTTTTCTGCATCTATTGAGATGATCACGTGGTTTTTGTCTTTGGCTCTATTGATATGGTGTGTTACATTAATTGATTTGCAAATATTGAACCATCCCTGCATTCCTGGAATGAATCCAACCTGGTCAAGGTGTATAATTTTCCTTACGATTCACTGCATTCTATTTGCTAGTATTTTATTCAGTATCTTTGCATCTATGTTCCTTAGGGAGATTGCGTATAGTTCTCTTTCTTTGTTGGGTCCTTCTCTGGTTTTGGTATTAGTATAATACTTGCCTCCAGAAATGAGTTAGGGAGAATTGCTTCTTTTTCAATTTCATTGAAGAGTTTGAGGAGTGTTAGCATTAAATCTTCACTGAATGTTTTATAGAATTCTGCTGTGAATCCATCAGGGCCTGGGCTTTTCTTTGTCAGTAAGTTTTTAATGACATTTTCAATCTCATTAATTGATATTGGGTTGTTCAGGATTTTTATATCTTCCTGGTTCAGCTTTGGTAATTAGTATATTTCTAGGAATCTGTCCATTTCTTCTGAGTTTTTTATCCTATTGGAGTAAAGATTCTCAAAGTAGGTAGTAATGATCTTTTGAATTTCTGTAGGATCTGTAGTGATTTCATTCTCTTCATTCCTTATTGCATGAATTTATGTTCTTTCTTTTGTTGATAAGGTTGGCTAGAGGTTTATCAATTTTATTTATTCTTTCAAAGAACCAACTCTTTGATTCACTTATTTTTTGTATAATTTTCTTCATCTCATTTCCATTAATTTCTGCCCTACACTTTATAGTCTCCTCCCTTCTTTGGGCTTTGGGCTTGACTTCTTTTTCTAAACGTTTGAGGTGCAGCATTATGCTACTTATTTGTTATCTTTCTGTTTTCTTTATGTGTGAGTTCATTGCTGTAAATTTCCCTCTGAGGACTAATTTCATTGCATCTCACAGATTCCTATAAGTTGTATATGTATTTTCATTTGTTTGTAGGTAATTTTTAATTTCTTCTGTGACCAATTGGTTATTGAAGAGGTTGTTTTTTAATTTCCAAGGGTTTATGAGGTTTTTGGAATTCCCTTTGTCATTAATTTCCAATTTCATTGCACTGTGGTCAGATAATATTCAGGGGACAGTTTCAATCCTTTTGCATTTAGGTAGGTATGCTGTATGGGCTAGAATGTGGTCCATTTTAGAGAAAGTCCCATGTGCGGCTAAGAAAAATGTGTATTCTGGTTTTGTATGGTGAAACACTCTGTAAACATCTACTAAGTCTATTTGTTCGCATATTTGGTTCAGGTCTGTTATTTCTGTGCTGAGTTTTAGTCCAGTTGACCTGCCTCTTTGTGTCAAAGAGGTGTGTGGTTCCCCTATTACAATAGTGTTGTTGTTTATTTGGTTTTTATGTCTATTAATATTTGCCTTACATAGTTTGGTGCTCCAGTGTTTGGTGCATACATGTTAAAGATTGTTATCTCTTCCTCTTGTAGCTTTCCCCTAACTAGTATATAGTGGTCTTCTTTGTCTCTTTTGATTGTTATCAGTTTGAAGTTTACATTGTCTGCAATCATAACAGCTACTCCTGCTTTTTTCTGGGAACCTGTTGCATGGAGGATTGTTTTCCAGCCTTTGACTTTGAGTCTATGGATTTCCTTTTGAGTAAAGTGTTTTTCCTGTGTGCAGCATATTGACGGATTGTGTCTCTTAATCCACTCTGCAAGTCTGTTTCTTTTGACTGGGAGTTGAGGCCATTTACATTAATGGTTATAACTGTTATACATTGGCTTATTCATGTCATGTTGTTTACTTGATGTTGCTTTCCTACTTTTACTGTTTAATTTCTTGTTCTGCTTAAGAGTTCCTTTCTATTGTTGTTCTTGAAATTGTGGTCACTTTTTTCATCTGTCTAGAATATCTTTGAGTATCTTTTGCAGTGTTGATTTGGCACTCATGAAGTTCTTCAATTGTTCTTTGTCATGAAAATATTTTATTTCTCCACTGAATTTGAAGGATAGTTTTGCAGGATACATCAGTCTGGGTTGGAAGCAGTTTTGTTTGAGAATCTGTAATATCTTGCTCCAAGCTCTTCTTGATTTCATGGTTTTTGTTGAGAAGTCTGCTGTGATATTGATGGGCTTTCCTTTATAGGTGATCTGTTTCTTTTCTCTAGCAACCTTTGATATTGTGTTCTTTTGCTGCATATCTGGGATCTTGACTATTATATGTCTGGGGGTGGTTTTATTTGGGTTGTGGCTCATTGGAGTTCTATATGCTTCATTTACTTGCCCATCAGTATCTTTTACCATGCTTGGAAAATTTTCTGCTACTATTTCTCCAAATATTCTTTTTATGTCATTTGTGTCACCTCCTGCTGTTTCACTGATTCTTATTACTCGCACATTATTTCTCTTTGCTTCGTCTTGCAGCTGTTGGATTGATTTTTCCTGGTTCCTTGATGACTTTAAGAGATCTTTCCTTTCACAATCATTAGCCATCATGCTGTGTTCAAGTTCTGAAATTCTTCCTTTGGGTTCATTCAAGTGGTTTTGCAAGCTTTCAATGGCAGTTTTCATTTCCTGGAAATATCTTTGAGTCTGTTTCATGTGTTCCAATTCATTCCTAAACTGCTCATGTAACATTTCCATTTGTTGCCTTTGATCTTCTAGTCTTTTATCTGTTTCTTCCCTTCATGTGTGAAACATTTCTTCCATTATTATTTTCATTTCATTTTTTGCCTGAGAGATTATTTCAGATTTAATCTCTTCTATGGCCTCATGGAGTTGTTTCTTTACCTCAGATATGCTCGTTTCAGAAATTTTAGGTATGTTGTTTCCTAGTTCTCCTATGTCATTGTGTCCTGTACTTGTTCTGGGTGGAGTTTTGTTCTGAGACTACATTTTGCCCCTTTGTCTTGTCATTTTGAATGTCAGATGACTAGTGCTGAGCTACTGACTACCCAGGCAGATCACAAAGTATCCTAGGCACCCTAGTTTACCTCCATATCAACCTAAACTCAGGGTAGTAGCAGACCGTGGCCCACTGGGCCCAGAGACCCCAGGCCATTGCTGGGATGCATAGCTCAGACCACACTTGTGATAGTGGGGGTGTGCTTGGCTTCAGTACCAGGGTGTCCAGTGTGTGGACGGAAAGCATGTGGGCCTCAGCCTTGAAGCCTATGGTGGTTTGGCAGCGGCTTCTGCTTGAGGTTCCTCAGGTCGCTGGTCAGGGGAGCAGGGCTCTCCTCCCAACCCCGAGGACCCCATAGCTTCAGGCTGATTCCACACTGCAGGTCTCAACCACGAACAAGGATGGGCCCTCCCAGTCCAAGCTCCTTCATAATTCTAAGGTGTGGAGCAGAACCCAGGTGTAGGCCTTATCAGAGGAGAAGAGTTGCACTGCTCATGTGGCATTGCAGTTCGGCGTCCGTAGGTAGAGAAAGGTCTGCATTGCAGAGCTGGGGTGCAGGCTGTGAAATGCCACACTGCGCAGATATCCGCGCTGGTCGGCCTCCGTCTCAGGAGAAAGGTCTGTGTCACAGAGCCAGGCACAGGCCGTGAAACGCCGGCCAGTCAGATGTCAGCTCTCTCAATTATTTTGAAGTAAACTCCATTTTACCTGTATAACTACAGCAAAATAAAAATAATTCCTCAATATCATTAAATGTCTTATAAATGTGCACATTATAGTTTTTAAAAAATTTTCGTTTGTTGGTTATTTTTTCAACATTTGCCTCCATTGAAAATCCAAGCAAGGTTTATATGCCTCTTCAATCTCATTTAAACTGGAGATTATTTTTTAACTTTCACTTTCTGTTGTTAGGTGAAGGAATGATATCATATATGTCATTGAACATGCTTTGCTCCCCTGTGTATTTCTTGAACATTGGTAAATAGAGCTTAGAGGCTTGATTAAATTTTGGGTTTTCTTTCCAAAAGTATTTCATAGACGTTTTCATCCTGGATATAATATCTGCTTGTATTTTTGTAATTCTGTAATCACTGTGTAAACACATTAATTCAATAAAGTTTCCATTCTCACTCAATTATTCCTTTCTCATTTATCGTCCTAATGTTCTATGAAAGAATTTTAAAAATTTAACTCTTGGGAAATTTGGACATAATTCTGTTTTTATTGGCACATATTTGCTGCACATGATGATTACACTGTGGGGACCTGGTCCATGTGCAGAACACATCTGAATTCTTTGTGCATTCCCATCCTTCCTCCCCCCTCCATCTCTTGGTCCCTTTCCCATTTTTGCAAATGGGAAGTCTCACTATTTCCTATTCTATCTTTCTACCTCTGTATTTCCTAGATATTCTTTCTATCTCCCTATTTCCTATTATCTACATTTTATTTTGTTCTTAATTCAGTTATACTTTTGGTTTCTGATAGAAGAGAAATCATGCAATATTTAAATTTGTGTGCCTGATTTATTTCACATAACATAACATTATGGTCTCAAAGTGCATTTATTTTCCCATAAATGACTCAAATTAATCCTTCTTTATAACAGGGTAGTACTTAATTCTGTATAGATAGCACATTTTTACTTATCTATTCATTTGTTGATGGATGCATAGACCTGCTTTCAATTTTAGCTATTATTGAATATGCTGCTATGAATATGGGTATGTATGTATCACTATAACATGATGTCTTAACTCTTTGTGGAAGATACCTAAAAGGGGAATAGCTAAGTTAAGTGCAATTTGGTTTTACTTTTTTTTTTTTTGAGGAATCTCTATACTAATCTCCACAATGGTTGTATTACCAGAAGGTGATATTTTCCATGTAGCCTCACTTCTAGATGATAACCAGTGTGACTAGAGTAAGATCGAATCTTAGTGTTGCTTTAATTTGTATTTATCTAAGGGCCAGCAATGTTGAACGTTTCTTCTCTTGTCAAGTGTCTATTCATTTCAGTTGTCAATTTTGTAATTGAGTCTTTTATTTTGGAGTGTCTAATTTTTTTGAGTATTTTTTCAATTTTTTATTTTAAAGATAAAAGATTATAAACCCAAATAACACAAAAACAATAAGGAAATACAAAATTATAGAGAAGATAGTAGGAAACTGACAATGGATGCTGTATTACATAATATTATCTTCACATTTGTTACTCAGTTATAAACTAGAATAACACAAAAACAATAAAGGAAATACACAACTATAAAGAAGGAAATTGAATTCTTTGTATATTCTGAATTTTTGTCCTGTGTCTGAGGTGTAGCTAGCAAAACCTTTTTCCCATTTTGTAGGCTGTCTCTTCGTTCTGTTGTTTCCTTTGCTCTGCAGAAGATTTTTAATTTGATTTAATCTCATTCATTCATTCTTGATGTTATTTCTTGTGCAGTTGGGGTGCTGTTCAGAAACTCCTTATTCCTATTTTATCTGACAACAGGTTAAATATTTCTGCTTTAATATTTAGATCACTGATACATTTTTATTTCAGTTTAGTACACGGTGAGAGACATGAGTCTAGATTCAACCTTTAGCCTGTAGATAGCCAGTTTTCCAGCGCCATTCATTAAAGAGGCGATTTGCTTCCAATATGAAATTGTGGTCCTCTTTTCAAAGAACAGATGACTTAATGTGTCTAAGGTTGTTACTACACCTTCTATTCTGTTCCACTAACAACATGTCTGCTTTTGTGCCCACACCATGCTCTTTTATCACTATAGTTTTATGATACAGCTTGAAATCTGGGATTGTGATGCCTTCTGCTGACTCTTGTAGTCAGGATCACTTTCACTAGTCTGGATCTCTTGTTGTTCCATATGAATTTTAAGATTGTTTTCTCTAGTCCTATGAGGAATACTGTTAGTCTTTTGATTGGGATTTCATTAAATCTACATATCTTGGAAATATGGCTAATTTTGACAATACCGGTTTTGCTTATCCATGAACAAGTGGTATCTTTTCATTTTTTGATGTCTCTTTCTGAGTACTGTAGTTTTCATTGCAGAGGTTTTCACTTCCTTGATTAGGTTTATTCTTAAGTGTTTAGTTTTTATTGAAGCTATTTTGAATGGTATCGTTTTCCTAATTCCTTTCTTAGTTCATTATCGGTATACAGGGATGTTGTTGAGTTTTATGTGTGAATTTTGTAATTTTGCTACATTGCTGAATTTTATTCTTAATTCTAAGGTCTTTTGTTGGAATATTTTTAGTCCTCCTTATAAAAGATCGTATCATCTGCATATAATGATAGTTTGACTTCGTCTTTTCCGATACATACCTTTTTATTACTTTCTCTTGCCTGCTTTCTCTGGATAATGTTTTGACTGCATTGAAGAAGAGTGGTAATAGGGGACATCCTTGTCTTGTTTCTGATTTTGGAAAGAAAGTTTTCAGCTCTTCCCCCATTTAATATGTTGTTGGCAGTAGATTTGTAGTAAATGGCTTTTATCAGGTTGAGATAATGTCCTTTTGTACCTGTTTTTTCAAGGTTTCTATCATGAATTGATGTTCTATTTTGTCAAAGGCTTTTTCTTCATATACTGAGATAATCATTTGATACCTGTCCTTGCTTCTATTTATATGATATATTTATTTATTTGCATATTTTGAACCATTCTGGAGTCCCTGGAATGAAGCTTACATGGTCAAAATGATCTTCTTGATGATTTGTTGCATTCTGTTTGCTAGTATCTTATGAGAATTTTTGCATCTATGTTTATTAAAGAGATTGACCTGTAATTTCCTTTCTTAATTGTCCTTGTATGATTTCAAAATCAGGCTAATACTAGCTTCCAGGAATGAGTTTGGAAGCACTACTTCCTTTTCCAGTTCATTGCAGAGTTTGAGTACTGACACTATGTCTTCCCTGACGTTCTTGTAGAAATTTAGTCTTGACTCCACTAGGTCCTGGGCTTTTCTTCATTGGTAGATTTTTTTATTACTTGAGGCTATAATTCCTGTAAAAAAAAAAAGGCAAGACAAATGTTTGATATTTTATTATTATTTACCAATGTTCCAAATATCAACTTAGAAATAAGGTTTTTTTGTTGCTTCATTAATTCATGTATGAATGCTTTAGATGTGAATATATTAAGTAGATTTAAACATATGTGATGTATTTAATTTCACTGCAGTCAAACTGTGCCACTTATGATTTGTAGCAGTTTCATAGTATAGTGGTACCTTGGTTCATGAACTTAATTTGTTCTATAATTTTGGAAACAATGGCCATGTTTGTGTTTGTGTGGGAAAGACGATCATGGGTGTGTTTGTCACCTGATGCAGAGTTTGCAAACAAAAGCACAATTTTCTAAGTGCTTTTTTGTGAATCAAATTAATTGCAAATAACAGTATTCATGATCTTAGGTATCACTGCATCTCTAGTGCCCTTTGGACATGTGAGTATTTGACAGAATACTCTTTGTTTGTTTTGTTTTTGGTGCAGCAAAATATCCCAGGTTCATCCAGCAATATAATGCTCCAAACTTGGGCAGAACACTTTTTCATGGGTCTCTGGTTCCTTTTAATTAGAAATTGTATTTAGAAATAACCGCATGGGCACCGGAGTGCCCATTAATACAGATGTTTGTTGTTTCTGGATCCTTTTTGTAGATGGTGCTAGAAAATAACTTTTAAGTAACCATTAAATAATCATTCATATTCATACTTCCAATCCTAATTCAGGCTATACTCAGTTGTTCAGCTATGATAGAACATCTTGCTCTACTTCAATCATTTCAGTGAGAGCAGCTGTGAAACTCAAATTTAAAAGTGAACAAAGCTGCCTGTAGCATGTGAAAAAAATAAAATCAATCATAATTCAATGAGCCAACATTTCCAAGAGAAGGTAAAACAATGGTCTAAATCAAACTGTTTCCAGCAATCTTTACCTGCAGAACATTTGCTAAGAAGAAACAAGAAATCTGGAGCTACAGCTCATTTTCTAGTACATTTCTGAGGAAGGTCATGCAGAAGCAACATTTTCTTAGTTCTTGCATATTCACAGGAGTTCATCTGTAGCCTCTGGATTTAAACATCTGGCTGGATATGAAATCCTTAATTCAGATTTTCTTTCATTGAGCATTTTAACCATTTGGTTCCATCATCTGCTTGAATAAAATGTCAACAACTCTAATGACAGTCTGTTTTGTCTTACCATTATAAATGGCTTTCTAGTTTTTTTTTTTTAAGTTTAAAGTCTAATCATGTCAGTACTGCTGAAAAAAAGTTCAACAGTATCAATGTTGATTGTTCTGGGTCAATTTTCATAGACACATAATGTCTTCCTTCAATATAAAGTTTCAAGTCTTTTGATTTCAGGAAAACTTTCTCAAATTATAGTTTTTAGTGTTTGTTCTTTTGCATTGTTTCAATTTTTTCATTCAGAGACTTCTATTGTTGGCTTATCTTTGCCTGTCTCCTGCATTTATTGCTTCCTCTTAAAACTTTTCATGTCTTTTCATGAATTACTTGTTAAATTCATTAGCTATTGTTCTTTATAGTTTAATCTGTATTTCTGAAAGTATTTTCCTTTATTTAAGCCTACTTTCTGCTTTTTCAAGTTTTATCCATATCTCATTTTCTCCAATCATTAGCTCTCCAACTTTTTCTAATTAGTTTTAAATTGCTATTTCATAGAATCTACCATTTTCTTAGTTTCCTTTAGATCATTTAAAACTGTGAAATCATAATTTTTGTCTGTTCTATGAGTATGTGTTCCTTGCATTCTTTCAATGACTATAGGGATATTCTCGAACCCCTTATTCTCATTTCCTCACTAATTCAAGATATCCCTTATTTGTTGCTTTAGTTTGCACCTGGAATGTACCCTAGAGCATCATATGTAAAAGACGAGGTCCCGTGCTTGGTGCTATTGGGAGATGGTGACACTTCTAAGAGGTGGGGTCCAGTGGAAGGTCATTGGGCCACTGGGGGATGACCTTGAAGTATGCAGTGGGATCCCCAGTCCCATCTTCTTTTGCACCCCTAGGCCAGGAGGTGAGGAGATTTGACACATGCTCTTGGCAGAACTTGCCATCTCACCACAGGCACAAAAGCAACAAGGCCAATTATTCATAACCTCCAAAACTGTGAGCCAAATAAACCCTTTCCTTTATAAGGTTATTATCTCAGGTATTGGCTACTGTAACAGAAATCTACACACTTAAGTTCATGTTTTCTTGCTTATTTTTTAAGTGAAGTAATTTTTTCCACTTTTGGGATGGAGGGATGGACTAAAATAGCTTTTCTGGTTTACAGCTCTAAAATTTCCCTTCATGGGGCTGGAGGTACAGCTCAGTGGGCTAAGTGCTTGCCGCTGAGCACTAGGGCCCTGAGTTCGATCCCCGGTCCCGGAAAAAAAAAATAAATAAATAAAATAAATAAAATAAAATTTCCCTTCTTATATTTTTTCCAAGTTATTTTAAATCGCCTTATGTTCCTTGTTGATCTTACCCTCTCTGCTGTCATTTTCTCTTACCAAGGTCTTCTTTTGCCTTTGCTCCTATTATCTGTCTTTCTCAGTTTGGATTATTCTCCTATCATTTTCTCCACAGCAAGGAGATTTGTGGTGAAGAGCAGAGCTGGTTTGTAGTTTCCATGGGATTTGAGTTCCTCCACCGTCTTCAGACCTTGAGCTTTAATTTAGTTTGCTGCTGTGGCTCTAACAAAACCTCATCAACTTAGTGGCTTATATAATATAAATATATTTCTTGCACTTAGTAGTACCAAAGTCTGACCTAGGCTAATGATCCCCTTCCTCCATCCATGTTGGCAGCAACAAGGGATCAAGTCTTTCTCATCCTGCATCTCTCTGACCTATCTTTTTCATCCCTTTCTTACTCAGCCAGGAAAGTGTCTTCGGTTTTAAGAGCATATGTGTTTAGGTTGGGCACACATGGATAATTCAAGATATTTCCTCACCCAAAGTCCATGCCCTTAGTAAACAAAATCCCTCGCACTATAATGAAACATATTCAGAGATTTTTGAAATGTATGGCATGGGTATATTTCAGTGCCTTGAATGGGAGACTGCACAACCATCTCACAGTTTGGGCTGCTGTCTCAAAGAGATCACCTAAAATTTTTGGGATGTACCTGCTGGTAATGAAGGTTCTCCTCAGTGTCACCAGATCATACACACTCATGTTGATGCTCTTGCTCCCACATAGATTATGGAACCACCTGGGGTGATAGCTATGCAGGCTATACAGGCAGGTTTTATTCTCACATGCTTATGGTTTGTGGCTTGTTGGATGATATATAATTGAGTAGATATTCATGGTTTAAAATTTTTGATTAAGTGTAGAGTTCTTTGGGACACCCAGTGGGTCAATGTCTGCTTGAGTTGACTGGTGAGGCAGAAGACTGCTAATTCCAAGAAGCCAGAATATCTTCAAGGTGGGATATTTTTCCAGCGTAGACAGAGATGGACCTTATGGGGGGGGAGGAAGCCCCCTACGGTACAATCAGACAAAAATTCAGCCAAACTGTCACCATGCCATGCCTGCCTGCCTGCCTGCCTGCCTTGCTACCTAAAACAAACATCTGTACTCAGCAGAACTCTATGCCTCTGTGGTTCTTCAGTAAGTGTGGGAGTCTGAGTCAGTTCAGGACTTCACTGTATTCCAATGAGGTCCCCCCAGATATTCTCTGTCTGTCACATCTTCGTTCATCTCTTTAACAGGATTTTCTGGCACAAACCTGGCAATTAAGCAATAGAAGTCTGTTTTATACTTGTCTATGTTATTCAGGCTTTTCTTTGTATCATATGACAAGTATAAAGTACAAAGAATAACTGCACAGGATGTTATTGAACCTTTAAAAAAAGAAATTATCATTTGTGACAACACAGATGAACCTGTAGGAAAATATGCCAAGTGAGGTAAGCTAGACACAGAAAGACAAACAGCCCATGATTGCACTTATACGTAGAATCCAAAAAACTTAGCTTTCTAGAAATAGAGAGTAGAAAAGTAGTTACCAGAGGCTGGGAGGAAAGCAGTTGGGAAAGGGAAGTTGATCAAACAGCACAAAGGTCCAGTTAGACAGAAACATAAACTGTGAGATTTATTACACACTAGAACACCCATAGTTAATAGTAATGTACATGTCTTTTTAAAATTCTTATTAAATTTATTGGCATAATTTATATATACATAATTATCGTATTCATCATAGGAAATTTTTATCTGTATGTGATATATCCACTGGCTAAAACAATAGATTTTAAGTATTCTCACCACTAAAGAGAGTGATATGTGGGGTGATAGGTATTTTAATTAGCTTAATCATATTATGGTGAATGCACATATCAGACATGAGCAGGTGCATTCAGGATGGGGTGGCCGTAGACATCTATGCATATATCTAAACATCATGGTGTACTTCACAAATATATGCAAGGTATAGTAAATATAATGTGAATGCTAAAAGAAAATTTTAATGTCATATCAAAGACCGCAATGCCATTAACCTCCCCTCAAAATACTTCCCTTCATTTTGAATATACTAATTCCATCATTCTTGCCACTGTCAGAAACAGTTCTGGAAGTCTTCTTTTGTGTCTTCAGTTGTGTATCTATGGCTGCCTTCTGAATTGATTAAAAACTGGTTACTTTTAACAGTCATTTTTACTTTAGGGAAGAGATAGGGGTTGTGTCGTGCCAAATCTGATGAATGAGGTAGATGAAGACACATTGTAATGTTTTTATGACTTTCTGTTGGATGAAACTCAGCAGTAGCACTTACTGTACTTTTTTATAACAACTTATGAAGACGTTCCTAAAAGAGGACTTCCAGAAGTGCCTCAGAAAGTGGCGAGAGCTGTAAGATGAAGGTGCTCAAAGGACAGCAGCATATTTGGAGGGGGATCAATGGCAATATGTCCTTTACTAGAATAGTTTTTTAATATTTTGACCTTCACCAATAAATAAGAAAATCCAATTTTAACACAGAGAAAATAGACTGGAAGGATAAATAAAAACAGAGTTTTAATGTTGAACTTTAAATGTTAACATTCGGCATGATAGCCTATGTTATCAGAATCTTCAGAGAAGAAAAAAATAAGATGAACCTGGAAAATGTGTTTGAGAAAGGAATGATTGAAAAATTTCCAAATTTGGAGAAACTTAAGCCTGTAGATTCGAAAAGCAGAGTAAACCTCAGACAGGGTGTATTTTAAAAATTAATTACAAGACATGCTATAATTAGTTTTGAAAACTAAAGAAACAGAAAAAGTATTTAATGCAGTGAGAGAGAAAGGAAACATTACCTATCATGGTGAAATAATTCAATTTTCAGCATATTTCTTATCAAAAATCATAGAGACCATAAAGAAGTGGCATACTGTTTTTCAAGTGCTGAAGGAAAAGAATCAACCTAGAATCCTTTGAACAATGAAAATACATTTAATCAATATGGGGGACTCGATACTTTCTGATGATGCAAAATTAGGTAATTTATCTCCAGCATAAACACCCTAAAAGAATAATGAAAGAAATTTTCTTTTAAAAAATAAAGAAAAATAATAAGAAGGAAACTTGGAATGTGAGAAAGAAATTATATTTGCAAAAATATGAACCAATATAATTTTTTCTCTTAGGTTTTCCAAATTACATTTACTAGTTGATTATAAAAGTTATGATGATGTTTGATGCATTCCAAATATGTGCAGTGGGTATACTTATGCGATGATTAGGATAGGATGAAACAGTATAAAGGAAAGCAAGCTTTTTATGCTGTACTCAACATGAAAACACTAGTATAGGTCTTTTGTGATCATGGTATCTCCCCTGGCAGGTACGTATTAAATATTTTGAAAATGAGAAGGATCTAGCAATGGAAGGATGGGAGTGAGAAGGAAGGGGAGGGGAACAGAAAAGTTAAGATATGTTATTACATGCACCTGCTCCCCATGATAAGTGCAATTAGTAACTTCTGCAAACATGCACTTAAAAAGACAAACGCCAGAAGACTGTGATACATAATGAACACATCGTGTAATGTCTAGAACCACTGAAATTAGCTTTATAGAGATAATCTCTGTGATATACATGAATCATAATGAAATTATAAAAATGTTCAAATAAACTTAAAAGGTACAAAA
>PVLD010028815.1:0-18881 GCA_004027595.1 Dinomys branickii | reverse complement strand
TACTCAGGGCCCTAGTGCTCAGCGGCAAGCACTTAGCCCACTGAGCTGTACCTCCAGCCCTTGGCTCATTCTGACATGGGCAACTCCTGCCGTTCAGGCTTCTGGCCTGGACCCCCTCCCAGCCGCTCAGGGCTCGCCTGTTCTGGCCCAAGGACATTTCCTTACCCCACCCCACCCCCGCCAGAAAAAAGAGCTTAAAGGCCCACGCTTTCCTCAGCTCGGGGCTACCTTGGTCCTCTAGGTAGCCTGCTACTCTGTCCTTCCCCCAATAAAGACTTCTCTCGTGTCAGAAGGTCTGGTCTGGTTCCATGTGGAGTCTGAGTTTCTATCACTCTAGATAAGGTTACTTGATTTCTCGATACCTCAGTTTCCTTACCTGAAAGTTAGATGTAATTGCAGTACTTTCTGTGAGGATCATATGAAATAATGTACACAGTGTTTTACATATTGCCTGAAACATAATAAGCACTTAATACGCTTTCACCTTTGTGATCATTTTCAATAAATAGACCTACCAGATTTGATTTTGGCAGTCTCTATTTTTTGTAACGTGTCAGTTTGAAATGCTTTCATATTTGTACAAATAGTTGCAAAGAACTCCTTTTCACCCTGGGTTCATGTTTGACCATAGTCGCTTTATCATTATCATTGTATTGTTTAGTTTAAAAAGAAAACATTACTGAATGGGTACCAAACCATCATACAGCCTATGTTACAATAAAAATGGACTACTTGAAAGGCGGTATATCACTGTGATTAAGAATGCAAACATTTTATTGTTACAGTCATCGATGGGATCTCAGCTTTCCCACTGGACAACCCGTGAGTTTGAGTCAGTTACATAACCTATCTGAATCTATGAGAGAAATGAGCACAGTAAAATGACACCACCCAGAGAGTCGTCCTCTGAACTAATAAGCAGCCCTCACATGTCTGAGATATGACCATTTCGGGGCCATTTGCTGAAAAGTTTAGAGACTTGACTTTAAAATAGCTGTCCAGCCTGCCCCAATGAGTGGGGAGACCCAAACCATGGCATTTGTCACTGTGAACCAGTCACACAAATGAGAGCCAGATTTAGCTGCTGGAGGAAAAAATTTAAGTGCCTAGATTATTCTTTCAAATGAGTTTTTGTGTACATCCTCACACATGTTCTTTTGATTTGTTTGATTTTTTTCCAAGTCATCAAACTCAGCTTTCTTTGCCAATTTTTTGTCCTTCTTTTTCCCTACTGGAGCTTTTAGGCAGAGCCGGGTTTTTTTTTTTTCTCCTAGGAACAAAAAGACCCAGTGATATCTCTTTCAATGAGGTTCTGAAAAGAGTGGCAGCAAGCAGATATGGTGGAGGCCACAACCCACTCAGTGCAATTAAAGGAGACAGAAAAGAAAGTCGTGGTGCTGTAGAGCATTGAATCCTGAAAGTAGATCTGAGGACCTTTTCCAGCATTTGACAATATTTCCAATCTCTGTATCTAACTGAGAAAAAGTAAAGACAAGGTAGTGAGGTTTTCATAAAGCTAAGAGGATCTAACATAATGAACTGTCTATTTTGAGATTATGCCCTTTAAACTTTTTTCAGTGATAAAATGTCATTTATAAAATTATGGTGGAACCTTTTAAAATTAACTTCACTTGGTAGTCAAACTTTGTAAAGTCTCTCTATATGGTATGCATATACGGATATATGTGTATACTGTACATTTCTAAATCTAATACACAGTTATACACAGGATTCATATATGTATTTTATAAGTGTATGTTTTATATGTATACAGTATATACATAAATATATTTTATGTGTATATATGTCTGTAAGGTTTATAGATTTATATTAATATACATTTATAAATACATATGTCATATAAATATATGAACATAACATAATAACATATATGGTTGATATATTTGTTTATATAATATATATATTTTTTAGGAGAAATTATATTTGTCCAGAAAGTCCAATCTTAGATTCAGATTTCCAAAGATGAAAGGATTTTTCAACATTAAGCTCCTCATCTATATTTTACAAATATGTAAAGGACTTTTAATAGAAGAACAAGGGCTTGAATCACTTGAGCCGACAGAGCTTCCTCTTCCCTGCCCTGCCCTGCCATTCCAAATGGAAAGAAGCACAGAAGAAAACTTCCCCTGACCTCATTTTGTAACAAGCTTTTACAGTATACTGTTTATTTGCTATTTTGTTTTAAATTCAGGAATATAAGTATACTAAAACCTCAGTGGAAAATGTCAAATGAGTTCCCTGCCTCACAATGCTTACCCCTGTTGGAGTGGAGGTAGTCAATATAATGATTACTTAAATATTTTGCTGACTTGCTCCCTCTTGAATCAGAAGAAGTAGCTACTCAGAGGCTTAATTTCTGATTAGTTGTTAATGTAACCCGTTTAGAAAATGAGACAGGGAAAAAGAAGCATGTACATATCCTTTCCTGATTGTTAATTTCCTGGCAATGACTTGCAGAGGCGGGTCAGCACACTGAAAGAGGATGAAACTGGAGTTATACTTAAAGCAAGAGATAGCTTGTGGCCTAGAACAGCTCATTCAGGCAAAACTTGGGCCCTTGGGTGGTTTGCATCTACAGTTCTACTTGCAATGGCAGGATTAAAGGGGCCCTAGGAACAACCAGTGGTGGTGCTGCTCTGAGAAAACTTCTCTGTACTTCTAGAATAAAGGAAATCTAGTTCTGATTAGAGATGCCTCTGAACATCATATTCTATACTAGAGTATTAGTTTCTTATTGCTGCTGGAACAAATCACCCTGAACACTGTCTGAAAATAACAAAATTTACAAGCTAACAGTTCTTGTTGTCAAAAGTTCAAACTGGGTCTCATGGGCTCAAATCAAGGTGTTCTTTCAAGAAGCTCTAGAAGAGAATCCATTCCTCAAATACCACCTTTTCTACAGGCCATCCACATTTCTTGGTTAGTGGTGCTTTTACTCAGACTTGTGCTTCCATTTTTATGTTGTTCTCTGCCTTTCTAACTGTCCTGTTTCCCTCTTATGAGAATTGTTCGATGAAATTGATTCCATTCATAGAACCCAGGAATATCTGCCCATTTAATTTCAACATATCTGCCCAGTATCTACTGCTTTGTAAAAGTAACATACTCGCAGGTTTCTGAATTAGGATACATACATCTTTGGGGAACAAGATTATCATTCAGTTTACTCAACTAGTAAAACTATATTTCAACTAAAATCAGGTAAGGAATCCCAATATATAAGTTGCATAGGAGCAGAGCTGCTGTACTTAAAGCTTCACCTATTCAACCTCCACTGCACCTTTCCTGTGATAGCCTTAGAAGCACCCAAAGTAGAACATTGTGGCTCTAAAATCCATTTTAATATCTATTCATACCTGAAAGAAGGACACCATTCGGAAATACCTCAGGCACCATATCCATGTTGTTATATTCTGCAGTGAAACTCATGCCTCTTAGTGCTTGCTGATGAGCTTTACCAAGACATGAGGCCTTGTTCATTTATTGTGGCATTCCCAGAAGCTGGAATCCTTACCATTTGGTGAAGAAAGTGACTAATTAACTGATGGTGAAGAAAAACTGCTTAGCCAGCATCCATTTCCTGTTGTCCTGCTCACATTTGTGAGTCAGACCTCTATATCAGCATTGCAGGAAAAGAACCCAAATGGAACCCTGCCACTTGCCGGTTCTCACCAGTTCCAGTCCCAAACCATTTCTATGCGTGTGTAAAAACTGAATTTAGCTACTTGTCTTAGCGAAATGTAGTCTTTCAAATCATGGTAATTGATACCTTATTTGCATATCATGGAAGTGTACTGGTAAACTGATGTTTATCTTCCTCTGTCCCAGAATCTAATTCTTGAGGGTAAGATCAAAAATGGAACAAATAATGTTAGAGATGAACGGGCTATGATGCTTTAAAGACCATCTAGTGCATGCAAATTAGAAATGAGGAGACTAAGTCCTTTTAAGATCTAATGTACAGTATTGGGAGTACAGTCACTAATGCTATAATATATACTTGAAATTTAACAAGACAGTAGATCTTGTGCCCTCACCCCCCCCACAATAGCTATATAGAGTTATGTTAATTAGTTGTTTTAGTAATATGTTCACTGTGTGTTTTGTCAACAAATCACTCTGTATGCCTTAAACTTGTAAAAGACCAGTTAAAATGTTCAAAAGAAGAAAAATAACCTACTCAATATTATAGAGAATAATTTTAAAAGATGTAAACTAGAGCCCAGATCTTTTACTCATAAGTCTAGTGTTTCTTCCATTGCTCTACGTGTAAAGTTGAATATTTTATCCAGAGGAACATTAGTTCTAGAGCTAAAAAAAAGAACTGGAAGCTTTGAAAAGGATACAATTAGATCTTATCTTTGTAAACCAAGGTTTTGCAAATTGGTGGCTCTTAAGATAAATAAACCCACAAAACTGCTTACTTTCTTCCATAGTCTGTTTTACTTGAACGAGTAAGTCTTTAGAGTAGACTTGCTCCATTCCGCATCCACATCACTCCCCACTTTTCTTCTTCCATTTAGCTCATTTCAATCACTTATACTATGTATTTGGAATTGGTAGGCATTTGAAATTTTAACCCCTGCCATAAGCAATCAAATGTAAAATCAAACTGTCAATGTTTGGGGTCAAATGCTATTTCTGAGTATCTTTCATGCTTTAAGTGGTATAACATGTGCTTGACAGACCATGTGTCTTGAAGTCTTATGGTTCAGAGAATAATCACTATAGTTAACCTATCTTTTGGTCAGTGGGAGAGAAGGGAGAGATGATACTGCAGACTATATCTCCTTCTCTCCCTCCACGCAATCCTCGCCAACCTCCTCTCACCTGAGTCTCTCACTGTCAGCTACTTTGGGACCCTTACTTCTGACTCCGAGATTCATATGAGGTCACGTGGGACTGTGACTTTGGCAGTATAACTATAGATCAAATAGAAAATATTACCAAAAAGCTCAATTTCATGTAAATTCTTGAGTATAAGAGAAATGTGAATAGTGGAAGCAGGACAGAGGTCCAGTATCAGTGGGGAGCTGGAATGGCGAGAAGAAATTTCATCTGGGTATAGACAATGAGGGTTGTTGGAGAACTGTATTTCAACTGACACATGAGTGCCCAAAGTCTCATTCTACATATATCAAAGAGCAAGCTGCAGGCAACAAGAATGAGATAAAGCCTATTCCTGGTGGAGATTGACTCTGGTATCCTGCTCTGCATATACAGGTTTTTCATACTTAAATTTGGGCAGAGATGGGACAATAAGTAGGGGTTAACAGTGACCATGTTTCTGAGCATGATGTTAGCACTTGGTCCATGCATGTTGCTTGAAACTACTTATTAGAGGCAAGACCAACATATTGGCAGGTTTTATTGCAGACCAGTGCTATAAAGTAAACATTGCAATAGAGTAAGCCACATTAATTTCTGGTTTCCCAGTGCACATAAAATTTACATTTACATAGTTTATTGAGTGTGCAATGGCATTATATCTAAAGAAACAATGTATATATAACTTAATTTTAAAATGTTTTATTGCCAAAAGTGCTAACGGTCATCTAAGCTATTGGAAAAATGGTGCCAGTAGACTCGCTTGATTCCAGGTTGCCACATGCCTTCCATTTATGAAGCACAAAGTGTCTGCAAAGTCCAATAAAGAAAAGTGCAGTTCAGTGCGGTATGCCTGTAATTGGTACTGCGCTGTAGCTCTGAACAGGCTGACCTAAGAACACTGAGCAGCTTCAACACTTTAATCAGAATGCACTGTATAGAATATTTTTGGGATCTCTGTGTTTATTTGGAAATTTATATCTGATTTTTGGCCAAGGCTTAAAGTTTCCAGGGCTTTGAAGTAATACAGAATCCTAAGCATGGAACCTTCAAAAGCTTTGACTCTGCCACAGGACATTGATGTGGTCTATAAACAAGACTACAGATTTGAAAAGGAAAACCGTGCCAAATCTCAATGTTAGACCTAATAGGCAGGATTCCATCTCTCCTCCAGCAGCAGTCTCACCCATTAGGAGCACAACTCTAAGCAAAGTCAGTTTAGAGCAAGAAAATACGGCAGAATACCTGGCTCTGCCACTAAGGTCACATAGCCAGTCTACTTCACACTGATAAGCTGCTGCACGAGAATGGTGAAAGAAATGTGCTTTACACCAGCAATGTCTCCTGGGAGATTTAAACATGCAATGTCCATGAGTAGAAGACCTGTGTTTATGATGCTTACTATTCTCTCCCTATAATTTGGACTATGTGCCTGGTAGGGGCCTCTTAAAGGCCCCAATTAATAGCATTCCATTTTACTATGAAGGTTCTGAACAAGTTGAGAAATACATGTGGTGGTAAACTGTGGATTTTAAAATACACCTCATTATTTGTTGAGACCAAGCTAGCGGATCCTAGATTAAGAAGGAGTCAAAGTGTATTTTAAATGAATTCCAAAAGCCAGATAGACTTTCTCACTTATGTACAGACAGTACAGAGGCAAGACAGGTTGCTCACTTGCAGCAGCAGAGTAGAACACCCACTCTCAGCAGTATGATTGCTCCCAAGAGAAAGCAGGATTGAACTGAGTTGAAAAACTCCAGAAAGTCCGTCTAAATTTGTCAATCAAATAAATGTTCCTCAGTTGTGGTGTCCAATAAATACCTGGTGAGTCCTTACATATGTGTACCCTATGAAAGGTTGAAAGTGAAATGCAGAAGGTCAGAAATGCTACCTGTGATTAGGATAGGCCAAAGACAAATGTGGCCTGATCTTTGTGTTTGTTTGAAGAGGTCCAGGATAGCCAGAATGCGGTCTTTGTGTAAAGAGTATCTTGGATGCAGCAATATATTTCTGTGGCAGCAAGCTATAGATTCTCTCACATTAAAATAAGGGAAGAGAAAGGCTGCCCTGATTTCCAGGGAGAGAGTTGCAGGAAAGCAAGGCACTCGCCCTGAGATAAGGTAAATTCTACTGTGGAGCAGGGCAGAAGGCTACTGGTGAAGCCTGAATGTGAAAAATCAGCTAATCACGTTTCCAATATGACTGTATGGTAGAAAAGAGATTCATTAAGCCAGAGCAAATTTCATGCACTATTTTGCTTTGTGGTACATTTGCTATTGTCAATCAATTTCTAACCACATGTTTCCCAATGAACTAATCTAAAACAACATGGAGAGCATGAGACTTAGTGCTATGAGAAGGGGAACCTCAGAAGGAGGTTACCTTGAGCCTCAAGCCCCTGTGACTTGAAAAGGAGTCACAGATTAAAAATAGAAACCCTCCGAGTCGTCTTCTTTACCCTGGAGAACAGAAGTCAGTAATTGAAAGTGATTGTAAAGTGCTGTTGTTCTGAGTAGTATGATTTTGAAGTATAAGAAAAGCAGATTCTTCAGGGACACCATTCTTCCTTTCAGGTAACCTGTATGTAAAGAAGTTATGCTGTCTGTCACAAGGTGTACTGGTTAAATGACCCAAAGTACTAGACTTAACCTCAGCAGTGACAGTCTTACATTCAATAAAAGCAGTCACCCACATTTAATCTAACTTTGTTTTGGTTTACAGGTTTGATTAGACCTCCTAGGTAATTTGACATGAATGTTCTCTGAGAATCCATTCCATCCTTGGTCTAAAATTTGCATCAAGAGCCTGATGATGTGTTTGGCTTTCATTATGCAACATGATGAGCATTATGACCCTGCTTAAGCTTTAGAAAGGAATAAAGGAATAAATTTAGACAGTCATATGTAGTCATTAATCAATTCAACATTTATTCAACACCTATTGTATATGCCAGGCTCTGTGATCTTTAAACCTTTTACACAAGGGCTAGGGATATAGCTCAGTGGTATAAGTGCCTGCCTGGCAAGCACAAGGTCCTAAGTTCGATTTCCAGTGCGCGCGCGCACACACACACACACACACACACACACACACAAAACAACCTTTTACACAAAGCACCTTATTTCAGACAACAATACTGCAAGATTGATGATGATTTTCAACTTCCCAGAAGGGGAATTGTCTTACTAGAGAGATGAAGTTGCTTGCCCAAGTTCTACAAAGAATAAGTGGTGGAAATAGTATTCACACCCAGGTCTACTGAGCTGCCAAGTTCCATGGGCTCTTTCTAGTAATACGCTCAACTGCTTCCAGCTTCTCCTCTAGCTGATCTCCTATCAGGAGAACAAGTTCATGTTTATGTGATCCTTACTTGGGGCTTTTTTTCCTGTTTTTTCCTCACTTGAATGGAAAGAGATTCTCTCTTGTCACAATAGGATCAGTTCCTCAATGGTAAAAGCCAGTCACTTATTTTCTCTTTGAGGAATTATGGAACAGCCTACCTTCTATGTCTTTTGCTTCTTTCTCTGGAAACTATCCAGTGCAAAGGAAAGTAACATACTTAAAATACACCTTAAAGTTTCCCTAAAGAACTACTTAGGCTAATCCATTTGTTTGAAGAAGATCCCAGTCATAAATTGAGGCTTATACTGGAAAAGAACTCTTTGGATGTTTAAAGGCAGTCATTAACAAATATTTTAAATGGATAGTTCAAGTGGTTTCATCCAAGCCCAAATGAGCAGGGATTCCCAGTCCTGCCTCTAAAGATAGGTATAAAAATTGAGCCCCAGGGGTCTGAGGCTTGACCACAAAAGTCTGCAATTTTGGATGGTCAATGTTCTAGAAAATAAGAGAGTAGGAGTGGTTTGATTCTTTAAACTCAAGGTGACATAAGGTTAAATTTTATCTTCAAGTTGAAATATTCAAAAAGATTGTTTTCTTAGGATGCTCTTCCACAGAGATGCAATCAGAAAACAGATAGGGAGAGTAGGACATTTGGGAAATTTGAACTTACAATTACTCAGTGAATTCCAGAGTGCTGGTGGAGTCAGCCAACACATTCTTGAGTGTGGCCTTCTACTCCAGCGGACCCAAGATAAATCATCTGCTAGAGGGTGGATCTCATATTTCCCACTAGGGAGTTCTTATAACTTTGGTACAAATTAATATTTTATTTTTGGTATGTAGAATCCTTATACAAATGCTCTTTAAAAAACCCTCTTGATGAAGTGGTGAATCTTTTTGTAAAGTGAGGAGTCCTTTTGTAATGCAAATTAAACTCTCTATAATCAATCTACATTGTTTCTGAGTTTTGTGGGTAGGATTTTCCTCAGGTAGGTTAGTAATATCACAAATTACAAATACATTGTTTATAAGCTACTTATTTTAGTACACAACCTACCTGGAAATTCACATCCCATTGTTTCTTTTCACTGTTAATGAGTCTTCTGGAAATAACTGACTTTAGAGTCACTCACTCAACCTTGTAACATCAAATTTGGAAACCTTTGCAGGAGACTTTCAAAACTAACAATCAAGCAGATCTTCAAATTGAAGGAATGCCAGCTTTCAATGTCAAGATCATGACACTAAAGATTTTTGTTTTGTTTTTTTCTTTTCCTTTACAAAATGGAAGACTGTAATTGGCTCTGTGCCTCTCAGAAAGTGCAGGAAAAGTTTTCTCTTCGAATTCATTAAACTGTAGTTAGACCCCAAAATTCATTAAAAAAAGAAGCCAGTCGCGATCAGAAGGTTGTGTCATTAAAAGACCTTCAAACTTCCGATGGATGTTGAAGGCTCTTTAATTCTTTTTTTTTTAACAGAAATGCATATTTATTTATTTATTTATTTATTTATTTTAGCATAAAAAATAGTACAATCAAAACTGATCTACAGACAAGGTGACATGGACTCAACAGTGGTTGTTGCTTTACCTATTGATATCTTCAAAGTGTATATATATGAACCCAGATACAGACATGCAAAATTGGTCAGACAATTAATCTTCTCAACAACAGAAAAACACAAAAAACAAAAAACCAAAGACAAAAAAAAAAAAAAAACACCAATAGTTGCTGCTTTGCATATTGATATCTTCGTAGTGTGTGTTCAGGATAACACATACAGACATACAAGATTGATCAAATAAACCATCATCAATTATTCCTTAGCATTAAGTGATATAATACAATAGTAGAATCATGTTAGTCCTCCTGCATATATGTATATTCATATATACATTCATACATTTTTGTCTCTTTCTTTTCTCCTTTCCCTCATCCCATCTGTTCTTTGTTTTTGAACAGATTTCCTTCATGTCTCTTAGTTTACATTCCCACCCTCAGGTTATTACACCAGTGATACAATACGTTGCCTGCACATATACCGCTGATTCATTTCACTTATGAAGAAAGACAGTTTTGGGGACTTTGTAGGCAAGTGACTCTTTAATTCTTAGTTGGCTAATTTTTTATTGCAATTCTTTAGTTACTTTTGGATAAGTGAGACATAAACAAGGGCTGTGGAAGGCTGTGGAGACTTAGGGTATATTTTTATAAAAAGCAATGTGCCAAGTTTTAAGTGGAATTGAAATTCCATTTGGATCAAAGCAATTGTCCCTTTAACTGAATGGAGGCCTGTTTCATTGATCAACAGCCCTACTGGAATGTAGGTATGATGATTAAACATAATTGTCAACATTTTTGGCCTTGGAGTTACCTAGGGGACTAGTAAAGTACACATCTAGGTGTGCCTGGGTGGGTCATGGATGTGTGACCTTATGTAATAAATATATCTGGTCTGTGGCCCCTTCCTCTCTGGTACTGTTCCTTTGCCCTTTTACCCATCCACCATGAACTAAGTACTTTTGGTAAGCTATGCCCTTCTGATATATTTCTGCCTTGGAGCCAGAAAAACATGGACTGAGAGCCCTGAAACTGTGAACTAAATCAAGCTTCTCATTTAGTGAGTGCCAGAGATTGTGCCTTAGAAGCAGGAAAACTGACTAATGCTATACAGAAAATTGGTACTAGGAGTGGGACCATTATTTAACTATACCTAAGTATCAGGCTCAGAAGACTTTGGAATGGGTTTATCGAAAAAGTTTTGGTGAACTAGGCTGACAGGGCCTAGAACCCTGTAAACAGAGCCTGAAGGGTTATTCTGGTCAGAATTCATAAGACCAAAGTGTAGAATATGGATTGTAAAGGATAGTCTCAAGTGATTTCAGTTGAGAACAAAAGCTTAATTGGCAATTGAACTAGAGGCTCTGTATGTCACACTCTGGAAAAAAATTGGTTTATGCTTTGCCTGTGAACTGAGACTTTGTGGGATACTCAGATTAAGAGTGATGAACTAATTGATTTAGTGTAGGAAATTTCAAGGTAGTTCAATATTCAGGCTGTGTCATGGGTACTGCTGACTGCTTTAGCCAGATATATACTGAGAATTGAGGCCAAAACACACAGCAGAAAAATTTTTAAAACTTATATCTTGGCCCCAAAGGAACCATGTGTACACTTGGGACCAAACGAAGTATAGTTGCTGAAGAAGCTAATGCTAGTAGAAAAGAAATCAAGTACTTTGTAAAAGAACACGAAAAAAGATGCCTTGAGTGTATCTCAGAAATTAACAAAACTCCATTTCTGGCTGATTCACCTCAGTCTCTTAAATTTATCTTCTTCTACATGACTTTTGGTTGTTGGAGGTGATTTGAGTTCTGTCCTTGGAGATAGAGTTCTGTCTTCTATTCGTTCCCTTTATACTCTCCATAGTCGAGTTAATTCATTCCCTAGCTTCAGTGATCACCTTCGTGCTGGACTGACAACAGGCATATTTTTCTCACCGGGTGGCAACTTTACTCTGACTTCCAGACGTATATATGAAATTGCCCACTTCCATGCCTCAATGTGAATTCACTATCTTTTCACTCCACTCTAAACTTGCTCTTCCTCCTAGGTTTCCCATCCCAGTGGATGGCTCTGCCATCCACCCAGTATACAATTCTGAAAGCAAGGAGCTATCTTTGATACCTTTGTCTCCCTCAAACTTGATATCCAATTCATAATATGTCTTTGCAGTAATAATTCCAATAAACTACCTGAAATCAGCCCACTTCTCTCATTCCCTCTTACGACCTATTCTGCTAGTCTGAGCTACTGTCATTTCTCATTAGATAATGGCTTCAGAAATGATCTCTCCACTTTCCCTCTGGTTTCCCTTTCCACACGCATTCTAAGCATACTGGCCACATCTTCAGAGAACATAAATCAGATCATGTTATTTTGTGATCAACAGCTCTCTGCTGCCAGTAAAATTGACCAACAGCTCTCTGCTGCCAGTAAAAGTCTAAACTCCTTATTATGGAGGCAAGACCTTGTGGGATCTGTGTCCATTAATTTCATCACTGTGTTTCATACCATTTTCTCTTTTGTGGTTACTCTCAGACACACTAGCCGTCATACAATTCATTCAATTTGGAGCATGCTTTCCTTTCCTGGACATTTCTCTGATCCTCTGCCTCTGATATTGTTTCCTCCCCTATACCCTAACTCCAGCTGCCTTTTCTTGGTGCTATGGATTAAATGTGGCTTGTCCCCAAAGGTTCATATGCTAAAAGCATAGTTCTCCATGTAACAGTGTGGAAGTGGTAGGCTCTTTAACAGATAATTAGATAGCAGGGACACAAAAATCCCAAGGGATAATTTAGCTCTCACAGGATCACACTGCTTCCTACTAGAGCAGGTTGCTATGAAATAACAAACCTAGCCCCTTCCTACCCTCTCATTTTTTTGCTCACACACATGCTCCTTCTGTGCAGGGTCAGTTCCCTTTCTGCTTCTCTGCCACATGCAGCCAGAGAAATCTCATGAAATGCAATCATGATGCTGTTTGGACTTTATGGCCACCTGAATCATAAATCAAATAAATCTCTTTTATTTTCAAAGTACTTAGCCTTAGGTATTTTGTAGTGACACACAATTGAAACACCTAGATAACTGCATCGTGAATCCAGGCTAAATACTACTTCCTTTGGGAAAGTCACTTGATCCTCCAGCCTATGTCAGGGCCCTTATTTTGTGTTCTCCAAGCAACCCATACCCTTTCACTCCATCACCTAAACATCAAGCAAGTAGTTACAATGAGAAGTACATAATTATGATTATGTAGTCCCATTTACTAGGATCTAAGCACCATAAACCAGGGACAGTGTCTTCTTCTGAATCATCAGCTTATTTCTAATACCTAGCCAAGGACTTGACACATAATATGAGCTCAATCCATACTGGCTAAGTAAGTAAATAAATAGATCTAATAACCTTATATTCTTTTTATTCAATTCAGTGCCATTTCAGATTCCTGAGAGCAGAGATTGTCTATCTTGCTCACCACTGCATTCTCAGTGCCCAGTTGCATGCCAGGAGAAGGAGTGAGTGAGTCTGGTTCAAGGATAGGCACCAGTGTCGCATCTGGGACAATGAGACAGGTGGATCTAGGAGCCTGCTGTGGAGCATCAAGCCCGAGGGAGGCATGCTCCATATTCTCAGCAGGAGAAGCTGCTATAGCTTGCATCTAGATATTCCCCCTCAAGCCTCACACAGTAATAGGTGGGGCTTTTTGGAGGTGGCTGGGTCTAGGGTGCATCATGCTGGAATCAAAGATATGATGCTGGGATTGGTTCATGGTGGGATTCTAGGGTTAAGGCTGCCCCACTCTGGGTGTGAGTGCTACCTTCCCTACAGGTAGGCAGCCTGGATAGGATATAAGGGACAGAAAGAGGGCTGCAGCTTGTTTCCTGGTTCTCCTTTGCTACTTTGCTGCTTGCTGCCTTCTGCCTGCCATGCCCATTCTCCTGTGCGATGCCCCTCTGCCAGGCCTCCCTGCCTTGGAGCCAGCTAACTTTGGACTGAAACCTCTAAAAACTGTGAGCCAAAATAAATCTTTCCCTCTTTAACTTTGGGTGTTGGGTATTTTTTCTCAGCAGCAAGAAAAGTAACAAAGACAGAAGCCTTAGATAGGAAGTCAAGCCTGTCCTGAAGAGACTCCTAGAGCTAACCCTTCTGGAGCTCAACTGTCCCAGACATATTCCCAGAGAAGGGTCACTGAGGCAGGGACTCCTTTTGCCAGGGTCCCAGAGAATGACACCTCACCAAGGTGGGGATAGTAGTCAGGGTTTAACTAACAAAGTTTCTGGGACAGCCGAAGCTTTGAAGGATGGCTTTTAGGACATATCAGAGGTGGGGCTAGCAGATAAGATGAGTATGATGGGAATCACCGTGATATATGTGCACCCATGTTTATAGCTAGCTAAATAGTGGAAACAACCCAAATGTCCATCCACAGAGAACTGGATAAAAAAACTGTGGCATTTTTACACAATGGAATATTATTCAGCTATAAAGAAAGACAAACTTGAGGCTTTTACAGGCAAATGGTAAGTTAGAGACCATACTCATAAGTGAGGTAAATCAGATGTGCATGTGCAAACAGCATATTGTATCATTAGTGTAGTAACTTGGAGGTGGGAATATAAATTGGGAGGTATGAAGGGAGACTGCTCAAAAGTAGAGAGCAATCGGGATGAAGGGAAGGAGAAAAGGAAGAAGGGGAATAGCTATGGAAGTATGTATATATATGCAGGATGGCAAACACGGTTGCACTATTATCTCATGTCATTCCCCCTCAAGCCTCACACAGTAATAAGTGGGGCTATTGTAAGGAACAATGATTAGTTGTTTAATCGATCTTGTATGTCTGTTTGTATTATCCTGAGCATATACTTTGAAGTTATCAATGTGAAATACAACAACCATTGTTAATTCCTTGCCACCTTATCTGTAGTTCAGTTTTTGTACTGTTTTTGTGCTACTTTGTGACTGTTTGTTAATGTTTTTGTTCTTTTACTTTTAAAATAATAAAAAAGAGATGACTATGATGGGATAAATTCCACAGAATTTAGGAAAGGTAGAAAGAAACTTCTACATATGGAATGCTTACCAGATGCCAAGCACTATGTGAAGGGTTTTATAGACATTTTCTCATTCATTTTTTAAAAAAAGTGTGGAGAACGTACTTCATGATAGATGAGGAAACTGAGGCATAAAGGGGTGGGGTAGTTTTTTGGAGCCCACAGAGTTAGGAAGGTGGCAGAATCATCTTGAACTCTAGTGTTGATGTTTGTTCTCTGGACACGCAGTGAGTTACAACCATTGGGCCTTAGTATCCCCATGTGGAAATTGAGGCTGAATAAGATTACTACTGAGGGTGTTTCTTAGCCTTCCCATGTGGCCCTGACAGCTACATTTCCTTGGAGACATGGTTTAGGGACCATTCAGAGTGGGCCTGGAGAGACTGTTGCCCCCCTAGTCTCATTGTTCTGTGCATCAGCCTATATGTAGGATATCTGTCTTCTGAATCTATAAAACCGCTGTTTCACTTGCTTTGTAAGAAGAGGACTGTAATCTGTGCCATAGCCTCATCAACCTTAGTATTCTTCTGCATCTCCCACACACACTGATTTACAGCCCCATCACTTTGGAGGGTGCCATTTGAGCCTCCCTGTCTGGTCTCCCAGTTGCGGATGTTAGGGAGGCAGTTGGGACACAGCGATGCTGCTTCTCTGGAAGCTAGGATGCCTAACTTTCCATGTTAGTTTTGGGATATGAATTGCTAGGCCTTACTGTGCCTGTCCCTTGTGCCGTGCTGTGTGGCTCATATGCAGAAAGGGGCTATAAGGGAACTGCAAGGCCAATCTGCTTCCTCCCACACTATTCTCCTGTCGCTTCATCTCTATGTGGGTTTTGGCAAAGTGACCTAGCCTGTCTGAGCCTCATCTAAGGAAAGGAGGAAAAAAGCTCACCTCATAGGATTCCTGTGAGCTCCCAAACGGAATGTGTGCACCTAACATACGGTAGATGCTCCATACACTGTGGTGGTAACAATCACCATGGTAATAGTAGTGGGTATTACTTTTGTATCATTGCCACTTTCAGCTGCTCCGCTGAGTTCTCTCAACCATTCCTCCTCCCGACATAGCCAGGGATCCATAGTAAAACAGCAAAGGTGCTTTCTGGTAAGGGAACATACAATGTTTCGTCTCTCAGTAGTCGACTGCCTGTTTCTAGCTCCCCTTCCCCGGGAGAGCTCAGACACTCTGAGTCACGACTCTGCCCAGGTAACAGTGATAACAAGGTGATCTACATAATTGTCAGCTGAGTTGTTCATGTCTAATAAAATAAAAAAGTTCCTGAGGCTAGCCAGTCACAGATTTTAAATAAAACTGAAATCAAATGAAAGAAGAGAGTGTTACAATTGTTTAAATCGTTGCACCCGTGGAAGGAAAGCTGTGGCACTCACATGTTAAATCTAATATATGGGCTTCTAGTCGCCTAGAACTGATTGCTTTAATGAATTGTAAAGGTAGAGTTTCCATTAAGACAGGTCTCTGTGGACAGAAAACATGCCATTTGTGAGTTTTGTAAATACTGTCTTTTACACTAATAAGCTTGGTTACCAGAAATCTTGCTGTGTATAAACAGTGGGCTTTTTCTTCTTCCCATTCTATGCAAAGGTAACTAGACATTGCAGAGAGATAGCTGCATTTCAAAGGTTGACATTTGACCTTCCGAACAATAGTAACTTCAATTTTCAGGAAATCTTTCTCCTCTGGAACAAAAAAATATTTTACAGGCATGATCTCATCCTGTCTTCAGCTATTCCCAGTAAGTTTTGACTGAGGAAGGCAGCATTCTTTACAGCAGCATCTCCAGGTCTCTGACTCCCCAGAGACCCTCTGTTGTACCTTCCTCACCCTCTGCGAGATTGACAACACTGAAGGCAGCCAGAGGTATCCCACAGTTTCTTTCTCTTTCTCCTTACCGAGCCAGTTCCACTTTTATCTCTTTAAGGGAGAGTAATAAACAATAACAGAAGTATTTATGATAATAGCTGAGTTGTATGTGCCAGTCACTGGGCTAAGCATTGGTATAGTTTTTTGTTCCTTCACTTAGTCTTCAAAACAAGTCTAGGAAGTAGATATAAATATTATCCCCAAAGATTCTTCCACTTCACTCAGACTAATAGCGAAGGCCCTTCAATGGCCTGAGGATCTCTGTTAGCTCTTAGCCTTCTGTCCTCCCCTTTACCTGATCGAGTATCTGAGAGATGTGAACAAATTAGAGAAGCAGGCCACACATTTAGAAATTTACCTCCTAGTATTTTTGAAAGAAAGGTCCCCTTTTGGGCATCTTCTCTACCCCAAGTTTTATGCTGACCACTTTTACACAGAGTGTTTTTATTTTAAAGATAAAAGAACAAAAACACATTAACAAACAGACATAAACAAAACAATACCCAAACAATAGAAACAATACAGAATTTCAGACAAGATGATAGGAAATAAACAATAGTTTTTATATTACATATTGTTATCTTCAAATTGGTTACTCACTTAAACAAATATAGGCATGTAAGATTGATCAAACAATTAAACATTAACAGTTCCTTCAATAAAGCAATAGAAGGAGCTGGGGATATAGCTCAGTGGAATAAGCGCCTGTCTCACAAGCACAGCGTCCTGAGTTCAATCCCCAGTACTGCAAAAAAAAAAAAAAAAAAAAAAAGATAATATGGAAAGATGGTTTGGGGGGCTGGGGATATAGCTCAGTGGAATAAGCGCTTCCCTAGCAAGCGCAGGGTCCTGAGTTCGATCCCCAGTACCGCAAAAAAATAAATAAATAAATAAATAAAGCAATAGAAGTCAGTAGTAAGACTCTCTCAGCTATCCTGTGTGTGTGTGTGTGTATTCCTTCCCTTCTTTCTTTTTCTCTCATCCTAGTTGTTCATTCCCCTGAGCAGTTTCTTTTCCTTTCACAATATCCACTATACCCTTCAGATTTCATTCACTCTTTCAGTTTCTTATACTAGTGATACAATATGCTATTTACACATGCAGGTCTGATTTATTTTGCTTATGAGTATGGACTCTAGTTGCATCCATTTATCTATGAAAGCCTCAAGTGTACCTCTCTTTATAGTTGAGTAACACCATTATGTAAAAATACCACATCTTTTTTATCCATTGCTCAGTTGATGGGCATTTGGATTGCTTCCACGATTTAGCTATTACAAATTGAGCAGCTATAAACATGGGTGCACATATATTGCTGTGGTATGATGTTTGTAGTTCTTGTGGAAAAATACCCAAAAGGGAAATATTTGGGTTGAATTGGACCTGTAGTCCTAGTTTACTGAGAAATCTCCAGACTGATTTTCACAGTGATTGCACCAGTCTACGCTCCCATCAACAGTGGAGGGGGGTTCCATTATCCCCACAGCCTCGCAAACATTTGTTATTTGTTGATTTCTTGATGATAGCCCTTCTCTCTGGGGTGAAATGGAAGCTCAGTGTTTTAGTTTCTATTTCTTGAATGACTAAAGATGTTAAACATTTTTTCATGTATTTACTTGCCATTTGTATTTATCTGAGAAGTTTGTATTCATCTCAGGTGGCCATTTTTGGATTGGGTCTTTAAATTTGGGGGGTGATTTTTTTTTTAGTTCTTTATATGTTCTAGATAGAAGTCCCTTGCCTGGAGACAGTTGGCTAAATTTTTTCCCTATATATGGGTTTTCTTTTTACTCTGTTGGTGATTTCTTTAGATGTGCAAAAACTTCATTAAGATGAGGTCCCAGTTGCTGATTCTTTGAAGTATTTCCCATGCAGTTTGGTTTTAGTTCATGAACTTTCTGCCTACCCTTATGTCTTCAAGATTTTTACCTATTTTCTCTTCCAATATATTTAGTGTTTCTGTTTTATTGTTTAAATCTTTGATCCATTTTTTTTAATTTTATTTTAAAGACAAAAGAATGGAGACATATGAACCAGAAAAGCCATAAACAATACAGAAAATACAAAGTTATACAGAATATAGTAGGGAATTAGAACTGGATGTTGTATTACATAGTTATCTTCACATTAGTTAACACAAAAACATTAAAGGAAATACCAAATTATAGATAAGATAGTAGGGAAT
>PVLD010028814.1:0-18881 GCA_004027595.1 Dinomys branickii | reverse complement strand
ATGATTCCTTCTCTTTGGGAGAATGTCCCTTAAGCTTTCTGCTGAGAGTTCCGCTTAAAAGGCTGTACAGATATTGGTTAGATACTCCCTACCTAGTGACCTGGGTGAGGTGTGTAAGACTGCTCCCCCACCCTCCCAGGGTTCCCTGCAGGTATAGGGATGGATCTTCTCCCCCACTCGGTGATCTGGTCGCGAGCGCTGATATCTCACCAGTTATTGGAGTCCCTGCAGGCATGAAGGTTCCAAGGTGCCAGTCTATCCTTTGGGGCTTTCTGCGCGGCCCGCTCGATGCGCACGAAACGTGAGACCGCTGGGCGTTGCTGCCACCAGAGAGCCGATCTCTGTCGGGAGTCGTGGGAGAGCTGCGCCGGGTCGGGAGGCGGGAGGGATCGAGCTGTCTGTATTCTCGGGGCGCTAGGACCCAGCAAATCTTTCTCTCCGCTCCCGGCGCTTGGGGCCCTCCGCGCGGCCCGCCCGACACGCTTGAAACGTGGGATTGCCGGGCGTCTCCGCCGCTAGCAAGCCGATCTCTGTCGGGAGTCGCCGGGGGGCTGCACTGGCTCGGGAGGCGGGAGGGACCGAGCCGGCTGCGCTCCCACGGCGCTTGGACCGAGCCAAGGTTCTTCCCCGCGCGGATCGTCCCTGGCTCCCAGCGTCTGGGGCTTTCCCACGTCTCGCCCCGACAGCCTGGTCCGCCCTACCACATGTCCCCCGGCATCTCAGAGAAATACGCCCAGTTTAAACTTCCCAGCCGAGGTCCCGGCATTCACGCTCGCCAAGTCTGTCTCGAGCTGGTGGTGTTTATTAAGGAGGTTCGCTCCCTTGCTGTTCACCTGGTCGCCATCTTCCCCGGATCCGCTTATTTATTTTTAAGGAGGATATATAATGGCTACAAAAATGAAAAAGCAGATTTCCGGTTTTATTCTAGGCTAGTTTCTCTTAAATATTTCAGTTATTAAAAAAAGATCTGTCCGAAATTCGTTACCTAAGGAGTTTCTGTATTAAGGCTGGTTATTTGAGGAGCCTGCTGGACTTTTTATTTGAAAGAATAATCGAAAACCCTTCCAGTAACCAGACAGGAGTGTTCCATGAGGCCAACACCAAGGAAGTTCAGATGCAGGTCTTTGTAATATTTTTGATCCCTCTGTGTGTGTGTGTGACAAAAAGCAGGGTTGTTCTTGGTTGCAGGTCACCTTTGAAGTGCAAACTATTTCATTTGCATTTTATTTTCTCCAAGGTCTCCCCCATTTGTTTAAGTATCTGTTCTTTGTCTCTTTCATCAGCTCTGATATTGGGCCCCTTGTATGTTAACTCACTTAGGCCCCCACTTTTGGTTTAAGTTAACTATTCAGGACCTGTGTCCTCTCTGCCTAACTTCCTCTATCTCCTGACTTCAGTATTTAGTGACTGCGTATTCCTCTTGGGAGTCTTAAGTAGTTTACCCGCATGCAATCCTTTTCCATATCTCTTCATCCCATCCACCCAACAGTTTCGGCTGATGAGAAGAGGTGCTGGAGGTGACCCTTCCCTTTTAACCCTTGCCCATGTGTGGAGAAATGCCACAGCAGAGATAGCTTGAAAATGGTCCTGTGGGTTACGCTGTTGCATTCTGAGATCTATTCAGTGCCTCTCAAACAACATGCTCAATGCAAACTCAGAAGGAAAAGGAGAGGAGAAAAGGCAGAGGTACAAAGATTGAATAATAAAATGGATGAATCAGTTAGCAGAACAGAAGAAAGGAGTGGAGTCTCAGACCGGCTAAGGTCAACTCCAACAAAGAGAAGTGCCGGGAGGGCAGGGTCAACAGACAGCATAACAAAGTAGTGTTAAGGTTGGCTGATGTGAACAAGGGAAATGGAATAAGGACAAGCAGCTACGGAGGAAGAGTAGGAAGCAGAACCAGTGACAGCGGAGAGAAGAGATGGGGAGGAACACGAAGGCACTCCATGGGGCAGATTGCAGCAAAACCAGGAAAAATGATGAGTTTATGTGAAAATTGAGTTTAAAGTGTCTTAGCGCATGTAATAAAACACTGTAGGCTGGGTCACTAATAAACAATAGGAATCTACACGGATCTGTAGGCTGGGAAGCCAAAGATGAAGGTGCCAGCAGATTTGGGGAGCTCAAGAGGGCCTGCCTGCTTTTTTGTCCATAGATAATTCTTTCTAGTGTATTCTCCCATGCTAAAGATGGTGAGTGAGTGTCCCCAGGCTGATGTTATCCGATTACTAATCATTTTCATATGGGCAGAGTCCTTATCCTCTGATCACCTTCCCCGAGGTCTACCCCCCTAGTACAATAGTATTAGCCGATTGAGCATGAAGATTTCAACATATAAAGTTTTAGGGGGATGTAAATATTCAGGCCATGCATAGACTCACAAATCTCAGGGGCTTCTGAGGTTGGCACCACTGGGTTACAGCAAAGCGCTGTGACTGATGCTTAGAATGATGAAGCTGAGCCAACAAGAACATTTTCAGCTATGCATGAATTGTACATGGAAGATGGCAGGGATGTGTGATAAATTTTAGAAGGATTTAATAAAATCTAGTTGAAATTTAAGTCTTATCAGTAAAAGTGTAAGCATTCAGCTCTTTGCAATTCTAAAGAGTTGCTATCGTCGCAAGTACCTAAAGAATAGCCAAAACCCACTTTCCATGTTGGCAGAGGCCCACATGCGGGGGCACCTTTAGAGAAAAGAAGTGAACTCCTATTCCAGAGGAAGCTATGTTAGAGGGCCCAAGGGGAAGGCGAAGTGGTGTGGGGATGTGAGGCTTGGCAAGTCACCAAGACACTACGCAAAGGTGTGCCATGTGTTGATGTACGTTTAAAAATATAATTCTGGCAAGATACTATAGGAAATTGCATTGGAAGATGCATCGGCTAGGATGAGTGGGTCGTAAGTCTCCCAGTCACAAAGATAGTATTTTAATGCAATATTAAAAAAAATCAAAGTTTGTGCAAAGAATTGACAATGAAAAAAATCAAAATTTCAAATAGAGACAGAATCAGCAACGACACTGGTAAGATTCATAAAAGATTGGATGAATCTGAGTGTGTTTAGGAGAAAGGATTAGGTGACTGGTGCAAACTGCAGAAAGTGACATTAGAGAGTCTTAGAAAAAGCCCAACGTTATGACTCAGGAAGTCCTGCCAGTTACTCACATAGGGGATATGAGGAGAAATAAACTTAGGAAAGAATATATACAAATTTGTCTCATCTGAAATGGGTCTGGAATAGCAAAGGACAAAAATCCAAGCGAAGACTAAACACAGGGAACCAGTGCTTTGGCAGAGAAGTCTGGGCCAACTGTAAAGGGTGGAGCTTTCTTTGATGTGGGTGCTGCTTGCAGCTGTGTGTGAGGGAGCTGCCCAGGGAAGGCGCATAGAGGGGAGAGAAGGTAGTACCGATCATGATGAAAAAGTGCAGTAACACACCGAGCAGTTTACAGGCATTATCTAGTGAATCCTCATAATGAGCCTAAAAGGTCTGCACTGTTATTATCCTCACATCACAGATGAGGAAAGGACATTTAGAGAGGCTAAGCAAGCTAAGATTTGCGCATAGCAAGTACGTGGTAAAAGCAAGATAGACATTGAAGATGGTGTGTTTTGGAGAGTCAGGATGAGGACTGAATCAGTTCTGTGGTTTATGGGTTGCGTAGCCTTGGGCAACACTCTCATCCTCCCAGAGCTTCTGTTTTTCCATCTGTAAAATGGGAATAAGAAACAAGTCTCACAGGATTGTTGTGAGGGTTAGATGGGACGTGTCAAGTGACTGGTGTATAGTAGGTGCTTAGCATGAGCGGGTAACTACCGTAGTCGTTCGGAACATGCCAGGGTCATTCAAACATTTTAAAGGGCAAAAAGAAAGGCAAATGTGATGGAGAGGGAAGAGGAATGTCAGAAGAAATGGGACTAAAGGAAAAAAGGGGGCTGTCGTAGCAGTGTTAGGTTTGTTTTTCTGCTGTTAAGGCCCTTAATTGAGGCTGACAGTGTCTGTAGTGGAGTGGTGAGTTAGGAATTAATGGCAACAATGAAAACTAATGGTTAGGGACAGCACTTCCCTGAAATCTTGCCTCCAAAGGCAGGAAAGGGAGGAGGGATGTTACTTGAAGAAAACACAGGGTTACTCATAGTTCTCTTTCCACCCACAAATGCCCCATCATAGGAGAAGTTGAAGCAGTTTTCTTCCCAGAGAGAAAGAAAATACCAAGTCCAAAACCAAGGGTGTCTTGCTAACTTAAAGTAACTTGTCACATTTTAAAATGCTTTTGTATGCAATGAGACAGATAGCCTTCAGCAGAGTCTTGTGTAATTGTTACACAGGTGGCATCCACAATTTACTGATACTGAAATGAAGACTCAGTGGAAGATAAGAGGTAGATTCAATAATTTTCAGTGCTATGGATTAAGAGACCTCCCTGCTCTTGCACAGAATCAAGATGATGGGCTAATGCTAGACTAGCCATGGAGAGAGTGTGTCCAAAAGAGAGCTAGTAGTAGAAGGGATGAGCTAAACGTAAGCAAGAATGAGTGGAAGGCAGGAGATGAGTGAAACAGCAGAGGCCTTTAGCTCCTCTAAACCAGGAGAGAAACGCCTGAGAAGGACTGTAAAGCTTAATTTTACACTAAGAAGGCCTTTTGAATTTTCTTAAGACCTTGAGAGAAGATTGGAATTATTTGTGTAGTTTGGTTTTTCTGGAGGCTTGGGCACCCAGGACACAGTAATGTTTGGATTTAACATGGCTGCTGATGGTAGCACCAGATTTGAGCCGAGGTCTTCTGATGCAGATCCAGTACCCATTCAGCAACTCACAGGATTCTGTTCACGAGCAGAACTCTTGGTTTGCAGAAGTGGAGTATAACAGAGAACTTCTGTTTTGTTTTACTTGTGAAGATTCATCTTGACTTCACCGAGGATCACGAGTAAAGTATTCAGAGAGATAAAAGATTAAGGATAATTTGCATAATGCTAGTTAGATGGGGAAAGGCTTTTATCTCATTAAATTTATTTAATAATCACTGAAGGCTGGATGTCATGCAGAACTTGCAGGAGATTGTGCAGAGAAACTAAAAGAAGGATAAACTGGAACTGCTCATCACAGTGACCCGAACCCAAAGCTATTCACGCTCCAAGAGAATTAGATTCATCAGCATGTACCTGACATGCCCTTTGGAAAGCATGTTAACCATTTTATGTAAGAAGTGGCATTTCATCCAGGTTCACTCATTTGCATACTTGTGATTTAATTTGCATATATTTTACTGTGCTGCACTCTAGAAATAAATTCTCTTATTTTATTCTCTCCTTTAAATTCTTTACATCCTCTTAGAAGATCCAATAGTGAGGAAAATATTCTTCTTAAAATGGAAGGCAGCCATGTAGCTTTTATATCAAATCTGCCATCAAAACTGTCTTCCTTTAACTATCTGGTGAGTGTGTTGCCCGGTGTGCCCTTCATCACCCTAGGCCCAGGCTTCCTTACCACCTAACTGCTCTTCTGGCTTCCTGCCAAAACTACTGAATTCAGTCTATTTATTGCTGCTTGAATACTTTTCCTAAAACTCCACTTATCCAGTGCTCAATGGCCTTCTATGGCAATATAATACCACTTTTATATTGTTAGGTTCAGCACATTCGGTAGTCTTAACTTCTGCTATTGTGAAACTGCCAAAATTAGCAGCCGTATTCATAGCTTTTTCCACTTCAGCATTGTTGGTCTACATCCCATTTTGTAGGGGACACTGAATCATAGCATATTATTTTAGATAAAATAGTTTTAGTAAAGGCCTAAGCTATGCCTTGGGAAGCCTCCCAGGACATTGTAAGAGCTTAAACTTTACCCGGGAATGTGTTTCTGAGATAAGGAGCACCCAGGCCTAGATAAGCTCTGTGACCCTGCCTGGGTAGTTTCATCCCTTCTCCTGGCCCTAGGTATATATTGTAACCCTAAAGGAATGTATAGGTTGTAAAAGGGAAACAAGCGGAACATAATGGGAGAAACATCTATCATGGTTAGACATTCGACTGGTAACTGACCCAGGGTCCCACAGGAAGAGAGAAAAACCCTATGGCCATCTGGGTCAACAAATGTAACATCCCACTTTATAACCACGGAAACCCATGGAAACCCCAAATCCTATTTAAGATCTCAGTCAGAGCATGGGAGGGGTCTGGTTTGCTCTTTCCGATGGCCTCATCTCTCCTTTCGATAACTTCCTGGGGCCAGGGCATCCACTTCTCTCCTTCTTGTCCTTTTGATGTTGCTATAATCCAGTGTTTGGGTCGTGATCCTCCAAGAGGATCTTTCTCTGAGGCTTCTCTGGTCACCGTGTTATATAATCTGCGGAAAAAGTCCCATTCCTGACAGACTCATGGCCCCTGTTTCACTTCAGGGTAAAGTTATCATCTATGATGGAGACCTCTACATCCTAAGGAGGTTCTAGACTTTTTCCACCTGCAGCTACAGGCAACCCCCACGACACTCCAGCCACTAGCACCAGGGCCATAGCTCCCAGGAAGGCGAGCATCGTCTCAGTGGCAGCCACCACTCACATCTTCTGGTGCGAATGGAGCCGCCCAAAGTCCTCGTGCCCACACCATCCCTCAAGGTGGGACCAGTAGAGACTCAGTGGAGAGCCCAGGAACTGCAGACCAACCCCCCCATGGGACTGGGACTGCCCAGGGGTGGCCTGCCCACCCGCCGTTCCCAGAAAGCCACACCTTGACTAGTCTTTTTAGAGGACTGGAATACAAAGTGTATATAATTATGGAAGGGAAATTATTTTATTGCCTTACAAGATCAGTAGCTAGATAGTCCTACATTGTCTATCTATAGAATGGAGAGCCAGAGGAATAAGTAGATTCTCAGTCCAAGAAGGTAGAAACTTTGAAACAAGAGGGGCAAATGATACAGCCCCAGTATAAGGATGAATGCCTGGAAGGTCCTTAGATAATTTTTGATTTAAGTCCATCTTCGAAGGTTGAAGAAGCTAGAGTCTGATGTCCGCAGGTGATGACAACAGCAAAACAATGTACTCACGGAAGCAGAATGGAGCCCACGAGTGTGGTGGGTTTCTTGCATCTTTTACTTCTGGTTTCATCCAGGCTCCTAGTGTAATGGATGATTCTGCCTACATTAAGCATAAGTCTCCCCACTCAGTTCACTGACACTCACCTCTCATCTCTGGAAACACACAGAACAAACCTACACATGTGCTTCAGTAATTTTCTAGGTATCTCTCAATCCAGTCAAGCTGATAACCAAGATTAACCACCAAGTTTAGAATTCTTTAAATGTAGATATGAGATGGAAAATCAAATTGAAGCCTTCCAATACTGACACTAGACACCACGTTTTGCATTGACATTGTCTATAAACAACACAAAGAATGAGGCAGTTGCTTGAGTCAGTGACAATTACACAAACTATCAGTTACTTAGTGGAAACTAGTAGGTCTTGGTACTGAGATTTGAGAATTTCCAATGTGGTGTGATCAGCAATTTCTCTAAGCAATCTCCCCATAAAATTTAAAATGAGTTTCATTGGACTATTTTGTCTTTGTCTTTTGAAAGTATGGTGAAATTGTATAACTACCATTTTACATGGCTTCAGTAGTTCTCAATTTATTTATCATCTTAATAAAGTCTCTGTGTCAGTAGCCTTCCCAGGTTATGATGAAAGAGAAGCCTGAACCAACTGAAAGTTATATGACATTCTGGTTGTGTAAGCAGGAGCAAGTAATGATATTCTTATATACTATTAGAATATGGTTGTCTTCTCTTATTTTTTGAATTATAACTTTTGTTATATATTTAAGTGGGTTTTTTTTCAGGAGGTCAATATTACAGGGCAGGTATTTTCCATGTCATTAGGTATAAGTCAACAAAATGTTTTCTCATTGAAAATATTTAGGCGAAAGATTTATGCGATCTGAAGAGAAACCAGAATAGATCAACAAAATGCTATTGGTATCAGTTGTGATCTGAAATATGGGAATGGACTTGTATCGAACTACTATTATCAAGGAGTTTTTATTATCTCTGCAAAAAGGCTAGCTAAGTAAACTCATAGTCTGGACTAGAAGACAGGCAGACTTGGTAGATTAGAACATATGGCAGCATTTTCCTTTCAGAAAGAGCATTTCTCAGCAGTACATTTCATCATCTTGCCTTTTCAGGTTTCATTTCTTACTTCTAACCAGAATAAGGTCCATTGCATGCACTGTGAGAATGTCCTTAGCGTGTTCCTGTGGCCATGTTTATCCATGATTACCCTTCAACATGTGATGACTGAGAGATGCTGGGGATTGAGTTGGTAAAGGGAGTAACAGTTTGGAAGCAGATGTGCTGTGATGGGGTGGGGCATGCAGATATGACTGGGTCATAAGACCTGCCTTCTGGCTAGTGCTCAATAAATGTCTGAATGAGCCAGGAAAAAATATATGAAAGTACTTGCCCAGTTTTATGGAACTGAGGCTTTTCCTTGGTGAGAATTATTAGAGTGATGTTCTGACCTGGGCCCCGTTTTCCGTCTGTTCTTCCTTTTTGGAACATGCAGCTCTCTGGGAGCTGCTACAGAACCACTCATCAATAGTGCTGCATGTGATGCTTCCTGGCAAAGCATTTGTTTGCAGTTTATAGACACAGCTGTGAATGTGTGGCATTGTCTTCCGGTGTCCAAAAGCAAAGGGAGACAATTAAAATCCTGATTTATTTATATCTCCTTGTGTCTTCAATTGAATATCTTGTTAGGAAGAGTTCTATTAATGTGATTTATCACAACAGACAGCATGGTTCCTGTTTTAATTGATTTATACTTTCTCCACATAAAATTTTTCCTGTATCTCTGTTCTGCACCAGCTTTTACTGTCCTTTACAGCTCTCGGATCTTTACTGGGGTGATAATTTCTACAGGGACTAGAATTGAAAAAAAAAAAAAAAACCAGCACTTTAAATCATTCATTTTCTCATTTGCCAAACACTGACTCTAATTATTCCTTACATTTGCTGAAATTAACATGGGTTTTAAACCGTTATCTAAAAAAGAAGAGGTTTTAAAGAAAAGGTTTCCTGCTGTTCTTTGTGGATGAAACAGTTGACGTTTGTTAAGAGATTTTTATCTGACTTTAATTCCCTAGCCTTAATGTATTCTTAACAGTTATACATGGAATGCGTTCTCTTAAATAGAAGTGTGTCTATGGTATCATAGTTATATCCGGACTTTAAAATGAATCATTTAATTTCACACATGCTATAGAATCCTGCATTTTACCTTTACTCCTTTCAAATGCTTTACTAAAAATGTCTCTGTTGTTCCAAATTCCAGCATCTATGGATGGATATATGAAATTGTAGCAATAATTTGGTCCTAAGTACATGTTTTATAACATGTGTTAATAGAGTAATAAAATGTATTGTAATAACAATATGCTCTGCCTGATGGAATTTCATGATGAAATTCCATTAGCACAGTCAGCCAGTGTCAGTTTCTGAAAGTATCTTCCACTGTGGTGGATGAAAATACTCTGTATAAGTAAATGGAGAAAGTGGGATTGAACGGGAGTTTCCAGGAAGGCTGAATAGTGTGGAAAAATACAGAAACATGAGTGGATGCTGACTAAGACTTTCCGACATTCACTCTAATGTCCCCCTGCCATTGGTTTGGGTTTTCATCCCAAGTCAACCATTGCTCCATGGCAGCCAGTTGCCACCCTTGCCCACGGGACTGCACATTAGGCCTCATCTCCCTCCTGCAGACATTAGTCCTGCTTTCCCCGGACTGCTTTCCTGCCCACTGCAGCACTGACTGCCTACCCCGAATGACCTCTCCTGGCCCCTCACAGGCTCCCTCGGCCTAACCCCAACATCACCCACATCTGCCTTTCTCTGCAGTGTCCTCCTCTTACCTCTTCACAGCCCACGAGCGGCCTTTCTCCTGAGCTGTACACCCATGTCAGAGGCTGCCCAACACAATCAAACACAGCTCTTCTCAAACCAGACACGTTCTGCTGTCCTCTGAAACAGCCTTGCCTTTCCTCTGAGCATCTTCTCCACGCTCTCTTCCCCGGTCCTGTCGCACACACACCAGCCAGCCCAAGCCATCGATGTTTCTGTCCCGCCAAGTCTTTTGCTCTTTTCTCTACCTTTCATTGCCAAGTTCACTTCCCCTAATTTCCACGCCCAGAATGGCAGGATAGACATTTGCAGTGCTTCCTCGATTTCTCCCTTTTTTTCTCTGAATCTTCTTGCTCAGTGTTAGAAATTGGTCCTTCCAACATGCTCTTGGGCCAAGATCCTTCTAAAATCAATTACAATGTCTCCCTGTTATCTGCCAATTAAAGTTTAAGATGTGTTTTTACACTTTTACTTTTTATTAGTACATGTTTGCAGTACATAACGATTACAGTGATCCTGGGCTGTTGGTGCATTACATAATATGTCTTAATTATTTTTCCTCATTATTTTCATTTTTCCTTACATAATACGTCTTAATTATTTTTCCTCATTTTTTGTTTTCCTCATTTTTCGTTTGTTTGTTTTTCATCTGCTGCCCTTCCCTTTCCTCCCTGCTCCTTCCAACTTTTGGTCCCTTCCCATTACAAAAACTTTGATGTTTCATAACCCAGCTGAAATTTCTTCATCGACTTAGTTTTCATTACTCTTATCTATGTTTTTTGTACTTTAGCCAAAGTGCTCACAGCCATGATAATGGATAGATATTGTTACAGTTAAGCTTAGTTGTCAACTTGACTGTATTAAGAGGCTTCTGGCGAGGCGCTTGGGTCACAGGATGCTGTTTTCACTAGTGAATGAACCTGCTGGAGTCCAGAGCTGAATGTGCCATCAGGAGGTGGGTTCAGTTGGAGCAGTCATCAAAGCAGTGTCTTTGGAGTGCGGATCTCCCCCAGGTCTTGCTGTCTTGCTTTGTTTCCAGTGAAGTAAGCAGCTTTGCTCTACCACGCCCTTCTGCAGTGATAATGGTTTGCATCCTCTGAAACAGCAGACCTCGCCTCATTTAAGATGTAAGCGTTAGGCGTTTGACTACTATAAACACTGATTACCACCAACCCTCAGATAATGTAATATGTGAAAATGTAAACAATGAAAAACATAACACGACCCACCTAAGAAAGCCCATCTCCCCATAAAATGTTTCATCGTAAACTTATGTTTGAACAAATTCAAATATTTTAAAAATTCTGTACTTTTAAAAATTGTGTAATCTCCTAAAAATTGTGCTGCTCTCTAAAAATGACTTCTTTTCCTGGAGAGGGGATTGTTCTCATTCCCCTTCTGTGGAAAAGAAACATAGCTCATGTCTTAAATCTGACCTTCTTTTCCCCAAATTGCAGGCCATTTAACTTACTTAGTCTTTGATCCTAATTCTGTGTTGGCTTTTGTGAATTTCCTCACTGACGTTCCATGTCCTGGTCACCATTCATTTGACACAGCTCCTGGCATTCCCAGCTCTCTTGCCCTTTATGAAGTTAGGAAGCAGAGCCATGTTCTGCACCTGCTGTGCCCCTTTTAGTGCCGCCTGAGTCCTCTGCAGCCTTTCCCGTTCCTCCCCGATTTCCCTGACCCCTTCCTCACATGCTACCTTCCATGTGCTTCAGACAGACCCTTTCCAGTATGGACCTTTCCTTCTGATCTCTGCTTTCTCATATAAACACACAATCAATGCAGCATGTAATATAACAGCTTATTGAATTTAAATAAGTAACATATTTAAAATGGTGTTTTGTTTTCTTTTTTTCTAGTAGAAAATTTGATTTCTGAAACATCCCTGACTTTCAACAATATTGTCAAGTCATTTTGATGGCCCTTCTGTACTCGTTACATTATTTTTAAAGTAGGAAATTTCTTTCTCGAGCCCTATTTATAGTACCTTTTGCAGATACTTCTTGCCCTGAGGTCTACCATACTCTATGAGGCAAGAGGATGCTTGGGAATGTGCACTGTGTAGCATCTGAGTGTTTGGCCCCATTACAATTTGGCAATTGCCTCAAATTCTGCACCTAAACTGTGGATTTCAGTAGCTACCAGGATTTCCTCTTCTGACCTGACTGATCCTGTTGTGTAACCGGTGTGGCATGATAGCTTTAATATGGAAAAAAATAAGTGACAGTTCTCCAGTAGCTGTTGAGAGGCTGATTTCCAAAATAGGGATTGATTACAATTCAGGCAACTGACTGTAATTTAAGGGGGGAAAGCAGAGTCACTGAGGCTGATATAATGGTTTTCTTCACAAGTACTGAAGCAATTAGCCACTCGTTTTAACTGAAAAGGCACAGAAGCTCTTGGACCTGTTCCTATGGTCTTCGTCCTCAAAGGAGGTTGGTGTGAAGCCACGGCAGACTACATGTGTGTGAACTGCTGTGCTGTGTATATGTAGTGACACTCTCCTTGGGGAAAACAAATCATTTTAGTGGCTTTAGGCACTGCATTATCACATGCCACTGCTTCAATCTGGCTTTTAAATCAGAATAATATTTTATTTACATGGGATACTGAGAGATATCAAGGAAATATTTTCTTACTCCTAAAAATCTCTTACTTCATACAGTTCTGCTCTTATAATTTTTTCAAACAAAAGTTCCAATTTTAGGGTTCAGTCATATGACTATTGAAGTCACTCCTTAAATGCAAAGATTGATTCTACTTTAGTAAGCTTATTTATCACTTGGAATGCTAGCTCCCACATTTTAATTCATTGGGTCTAGCAGCAGTTCAGGAAGTTCCATTTTTAAAGCATCCTCATTGACTCTGGTAGGTAGATTATAGTCCATGTTGGCCAGTGGAATAGAATTAAGGATGGGAAATAGCCCGATGTACCTTTAGCCATCTGCTTTTTAACAAAAGTACCCAAAATATGTGCTGAAGAAAAGATAGACTTTTTGAAATGGTGCTGGGGAAACTGCTTATCCACATGCAGAAAAATGAATCTAGACCTACAGCTCTTACCCTGTATTAAAATCAAATAAAAATATATCAACGATCTGGATATTGAAAACAGAAGCACTGAATTTGCTGGAAGATGACATTGGTAATACTCTTGAAGATGTAAACATCAGCAAGGACTTTTTCAAAAGAATAAAAAACTGCACAAGAATTGCATGAAAAAGCAACAAATGGGATTATATCAAAATACAAAGCTTCTGTACAACAAAGAAAACAATGAACAGAATCAAGAGACAACATGCAGAATGGGAAAAAATACCAGTTACTGTTCAAACAAAGACTAATGTCTAGAATATATAAAAAAGTCAAAAAAATTAGGCCCCCAATAATAAAAGACCCAATCAAAAATGGGCAATTTAAATGAGTAGACACTTCTCAAAGAAGATGTAAAAATGTACATTTTCAGTACATAAAACAGTGTTCAGCATCTTTTTCTATTAGACCAATGCAAATGCAAACAAGTGAGATTCCATTTTACTCCAGAAAGAATGATTATCATCAAAGACTCAATAAACAGCAAATGCTTGTGAGGCTGCGGGAGAAAAAAAGGAACCATTCTATGCTGGTGGGAGTGAAAACTAGTGCAATGACTATGGAAATCAGGATAGAGACTCCTCAAAAACTAAAAATAGAAATTCCATTTGACCCAGCTAGAATTCTTCTGGTAATCATCCCAAAAGAGTTAAAGACATCACATTACAGTGGTGCATGCATATCTATGTTTATAGCAGCACAGCTCATAATAGCTAAATTTTGGAAATGGCCTATATGTCCATCAGCAGCTGAATGGATAAAGAATATGTGCTGTCAACACGGTGTAGTGCTACTTAGTCATAAAGCACGATAAATCGGAGTCACTTATAGGAAGATGGATGCAACTTGAAAACACAATTCTAAGTGAAATTGCACACAAAAGATTAAATATCACATGGTTCTTTTTATATGATAAACCAGTATATAAATAATTTAAAGAAGCAATAGAAATAGTAAGAAACAGAGAGGTAAAGTTTGTGGAGATGAGAAGCTAATCTGGGAATAGTGGGGAGGGAAAGCATGGAGGACATGGGGAAATAAAAAGTATGAAGTTGTAATATGTGTATATATCCATTCTGCAAAATGAATGTAATTATTCTAGGCCACATATAGTAATTTCAATAAAGATTTATTAAACTTTTGATGTACTTTTTGCACTCAAATTATACCTCAAATTTTTAAAAAAAGAAGTACTCTCATCCAATAGAGTAAATAATTAAAGTAATTTGAATCCTGTTTCTTGTATTTACAATGATGTTTCATTTGCACCACACTGTTTAAATGGAAGAATATGTACCCTAAAGTTGGAAGCCAGCTATATAGCTGGTTGTGTTGGTTTATTTTGTGTTGCTATAATGAAATACCCATGGCTAGGACCCTGGTAAAGAAAAGAAGTATATGTATTTAACTCTCAGCTTTGGAGACTGAAAGTCCAAATAGCATGGCTCTGCCTCTATTGCAGCCTCATCTGGCTGCATCTCAGGGTAGTAGGTCATGCGCAAGAAGCAGAGCACATATATGAGAAGCCTGAAGGCAATTCAAGGGTCAGGCTCATTCTGACAACACTTTCAAGAGACTAAGCAGAGTCCCATGAGAACTACTTCATTTCCCTCCACGAGCCCTCAGTTGTCTCCCTTTAAGCTCTAGCTGTTAAAGATTCCATGTCATATCCCAGGACCACCATGCAGAGGACCGTGCTCCAGCACATGAAGCTTTGGGGAACACACTGAAGCCACTCCCAAACTGTACCATGGATGATCCCTGAAGTACTCTTCTGGAAAGTTATGATTAAAGAACCAGGCATGTTGTTGTGTGCCTGTAATCCCACACTCAGAGAGACTAAGGCAGGAGGATCATGTGTTCAAGCCCAGCCTAGTTTACCTAATGACTTAGGGAGGTCCTTTTATAGAAATAAAAAAGGCTGGAAGTGTAGCTGAGTATGAAGGCCCTGGGCTCAATCCCCATCACCGTTAAAAAAGAGATTAAAGAAAAACAATAAAAATATGCTACTTTGAAGCTTATATATGTATTATTAAAATTCAGCAGTAATCTCAGAAATTGTTAAGAATTTAGATCACAGGGATGGAGGTATATCTCAGTGAAATAAGCACTTGCCTGGCAAGTGCAAGGTCCTGAGTTCAATCCCCGGTACTGCCAAAAAAAAAAAATTTAGATCACAAAAGATTTTTGAAGAAAGACACTGCATAACCTATTGCCTATACATGGGGTAGACTAATTCCATAACACATTTTTGATAGACTAATATTACTCTGCATCAGTAGTTATGGTTTCTTGGAATCCTCGAACAACATCACAAAGTCAGAGGCCACTCTGATTAGCAGAATCTTTGAAAACTGTTTTTATTACTTAACAAATATTATTGGCTCCCTGTTAGAGACTAAGGTCTGTTCTACATGTAGCAACTTTAGGAGAAATGGTCACTGACTTCTAGGACTTTAAATTTTGATGATATTCACTGGCATTGTGAGAGCAAGAAATGTAGTCCTCAAGAAGTCAAAGTAGTAGATTTGTTTAAAAGTTTTAGATATCCTCTCTTATCAGGTTAATAATATCCCTTAGTTACTATGGGCTGATCAGGTCTGCAATCTCTCAAATGAGTATATGGTGAAGGCTAAATAAAAAAGGGCAAACTGAATGATTTCAGGGCTCCAGGAGGATCAAAACCCTCTCACTGAATTTAAAATTCTCTCAAGGCTAAAACCAAGACCTTCTCTGAGTGGCCCGTATTTGGTTATCAGAAGAAGTGAGGGGAGTACTCAAGAAGGGCAGAATCATTCAAGGACTTCTCCAAGTAAAGTATTAAGTTAATTCTTTTTTTTTTTTTTTTTTTTTGCGGTACTGGGGATCGAACTCAGGACCCTGCGCTTGCTAGGCAAACGCTTATTCCACTGAGCTATATCCCCAGCCCCCTTAAGTTAATTCTTAATAAGGATAATAAATTAATCCACCCAGGAGTGAGATGCCTGAGGCTATAATCTTTATCTAGTTGAGATCATATTGAGGTGTCCTTGGATGTGATCTTGTCTTATTCTTTCAGGCTTTCTGGCTTCTTCATCATTACAGGTTTTAGTAGTGATTAGTGACTCACAGAGATTCACTTACTATGAGTCCACTGCCCATCTCTAGACAAGGAGCCTAGGTCTTGGATAGATCCACAAGTGAACATAAAAAGCCAATTGATTAAGTCCTGCTCAGGGCTGTTTTGTAGTGGTCTCCATCACTCTCTTACCTTTTGATCATCTTTCTCAGTGTCCTCCCACATTTCTCATAAGATTTAAGCTTGGGGATCCAGCAGTAGGGTAGAATTGTCTTCTTGGAAGGAGAGCCAGTTAGTGGGAACTCCCACACCAATTTAGAGCTATTTGTCCTTCTTATAGCCCTGTGACATTCACTTGCCCATCAGCTTGTAAAAAGCCTTTGCTGGAAACAAAATGCTTCCGAGATTTGGAATGCAGCATTGTGGCTCAGAATCATAAGAGGCCTTCTTGGTATTCTGCATTGCTAGCTAAGGCTTACATAGCAAATATCTTTGCCCATTAAGAAAGAAAAGTATGAGACAAAAGTGCACTTAAGCAGTTCAAAGAGATAAACGGCCCATGGTGGAAACAGTGGGAAGTTTAGTGTAGGTTAAGTTAGGACTACAACAAACCTCTGTCCCTTCATAGTTGAACCTATCACTCACACCAGTTCCATTTGAATTTTTTCTTCCTTTAACACTACCTAACAATTCCTAACTTATAACTGAAGTTACTTAGCTGTCAGGGCCAGGGTGTGACAAGGTCAGGACATTTCTTAGTGCTTTTGTGAATGACCCTTGAAATCAGTTTTGACTTCCTAGGACTTCTCATCAGACTGCTGGGCCATCTGTGCCCCTTGTCGCACCAAAGAAAAATCACATAGTATCTTAGAACCAGTATGCAGGCTTTCAGAATCTTTTTAAAACTATTTTCATAGTTTTTATGCTAGTGCTTGATAAAGCGATGAGCGCCCCTCTTCCCCCAAACAGCACCTTCTTTTCAGATCAATGTTATGGGTCCTTTGTCAAGTAAGTTCATATTCCTTTCCACCCTATTCCTTCATGAGCATGACAGAACCACTGGATCATTCAAATAGGGTGAAGCTTTTCAATCAAAGATGAAGAAGAAAGAGGCAATGTATATGAGAACTTATGACTAATTTTTGACACACACACAAGAAAACTACTGGTAGTGAAAGTAACTATTAAATATAACCAATAAAACAATGATGTGATTCATTGTCTCAGTTTTGCCTATGTGTACAGTCCTTTGTGTTTTGCTTAAACTCTTTTGAAGCGCTGGAAACTTGAGATCAGTGCTTTCGTAGCTATTTTCTGTTTGGCAAAGAGTATTTGGCTGCCAGGGGGACATACGTGCACAAATTCTCTCACCTGTGTCAAGCTAATTACAGTTACATAGACTCAACCTTGCAGTGCCAGGCTAGTAAGTGGACATTTCAAGATGACCCAAAGTGGCCCAGCAAGAATCAGAAGTTTTTGGTCAAGTTGAATGTTCTTGCTCGATGGGGAAAGGTGGAGAGGAAGGAGAGCTGTTGCTGAGATGATGGGGCTCTGGAAGCCCTCATAATCCCCGTGAACTCTGGGTTAGTTTGAGTATTTTGAGTGTGTGCAGTGGGTGGTTTGCAGGGAATGGTCATGCGAGGACAAGAGGCCTGGTGCCTGCTGGTCATCTGTTCCTTTCCATTGTTTTTGGGTTTCTCTGAGAAGTTAAATTCAAAGGAAGCTTTTACTTTGAAAGCTTCAAAAGTCACGTTATTCTATAGATATTGTTTTAAAATTTTATCAAATTGTTCTTGCTAATAAAATTTATGTGAATTAGAGATTATTTCTAGGTTTGGGGTTTGTATTAGGAGTTTTTATTTTATTTGTTATCATTCAACGAATATGCACGAAGAACCCACTATATGCTAGGTATCCATGGGCAAACTGCCTACTTCAGAGAATGCAAAGTCTCACTTTCTGAGGGCTCGACACTTTGCACTCTTGGCCCCGGGTCAAACTACAGAATCGAGTCCTGCTGACAGATGCGGTCATGGCTGAAGACTTCCAGGGAATGGTCCCCTGAGGACCTATCTTGGCCAAGGCTCTTTTCATTGAATCTTTAAGCACAGTGGCACAAGGTAAGGCTTCTTTGTGAGTGATATGGCCTGGGGTAAAGAAACGAGGGGAGCTTCGTTTCCAGCAACACACAAACAACAGAATTGCCAGTTAGCGCGCCCTAGTTATACTCTTGTGGAGAACAGGAAGCATATGTTGTTGCTTCTTTTGCATTTCTCATTCAATAAGCGAATAGTCACAGGTGAACATGTCAAATCATTTGGAAAGGGATTTACACCACAAAAAGTATTCATGTAGGCAACTTAATCTTTGATGTCAAAACTCTCTTCAATTCAGGAAAAGATACTTGATCTCTTACAGTGCTTCTAGAAGTGCAGTCTGTGGACTATCTACTAAAAAGTCACCTGGAGGAAGCTACATGCTTTTTAAAATTGTCTGCTAAAATGCAGGTTTCTACTTCAGAGGCCTTCTGAATTTGAAACCCAGAAGATTAGGCCTGGACATTGGGATCTTAACAAGATGACAAGTGGAATTTTTATGCATTAAATATCGAATGCCTCTGCTTCTGGATTTACTGGTTGCTTTGCAATTTTATGCGAAAATCAAAGTTGTCAAATGTTGCTTTCGCAACAAGCGGTGTTTTTTCTTCTGTTGTTGTTGTGGATGTTGTTGCTGTTGTTGATGTATGCCTGTTTTCTTTCTTGTCCTTGGATTTTTGGTTCTTGTGTTTTCTTTTTTTTTTTTTTTTTTTTTTTTTTTTTTTTT